>PVKA01013062.1:28495-56131 GCA_004027165.1 Ctenomys sociabilis | reverse complement strand
CTTCCTCCTCCTCCTCTTCCTCCCCCTCACCTTTTTTTTTTTTAAAGGTGACTTTTAGAGACTTCGGATGTTGGGACTATTGGGTAGGATGGAGTTTTTGGTGTCAGTGAAGTGTTGGCATCAGTATAGACTTGGTTATTCTCTTACTGGTCAGTAGGAGCACAGCAGTAATCCAAAAGTTTTGCCCTGTAGGGATCTTTGCTAGTAGCTAAAAATCACTTTGTTTCTATAACTGGCATAAATGGGCAACCTGAAAAAGTTTTTCCTTGCTGTATGTAGGAAGGAGGATTTGGGGCTGGTGCTGGGAGACTTGACTTAGCATCACGCATGGTCCATTACCTGGACCAGTTTACAAACCCAGACCAGATACAATAAATCCAAAATGTAACCCTTTTGAATGTTCTGGAGGTAAGATTATTTCTAACAGCAATAGTTTATCATGCTACCTGTTTTGAATCTAAGAATCTAAGGGGGGAAGTAAAACTTAATTCATGCACCTAAAATTTCACTTTAAAAATGATGGCCTTGGGCTGGCAAGATAGCTCAGTGGTCTAAAGCGCCTGCTTTGGTGAGCTTAGGCAAGCTCTCAGGAACCACAGTTCGATCCCCAGCACCACATGCCGTGCCAGGCCCTCCCCTGGGGCGGGCTGAGTTGACCCCACCCCCCGCAAAAGAGCCGTGATGTGCAGTGAGACACTGTAATAAATAAATAAATTAAAAAAAAAAAAAAAAATGATGGCCTTTTGGGCTGGCCAGGTAGCTCAGCAGACTAAAGTGCCTGCTTAAGCAGAGCGTAGTGGCCAGGGTTTGATCCTAGGTGTGCTGTGCCAGCCCTGTCCTGGGGTAGGCTGAGATGGCAGTTGATACTGGCTGTGGTGGCATGCACCTATAAGCCCAGTGCTTGGGAGGCTTAAAACAGGAGGATCTCTACAAGTCTGATCTACATAGTGAGACCATGTACAACCTGTACACCCTGCACTAAAAAAAAAAAAAAAGTTTTAAAAAATTGCCTCTTATCCTTGCACCGTTGTCCTGTGCTACAAGTCTTACTTTCAAAGGGAATAATGCTTCTACCAGAGAGTAAAATAATGGTCCCTTTGACTGTCAACAAATCAAATTTCATGCCACTTAAACAATAAGCAAAGAAGGTGGTTATTTGCTGGCTGGGATAACTATAGAGGAAAAATTGGATTGTTACTTGTTATGGTTTGTGTCTAGTTGTATTCCCAAGTCTCATGCAGTCATAGGGTGGACTTCTAGAGTTTCTGATTAATTCATGATCTGAGGCTGGGTTTATGGGTCCGAGTACTGCTAGGATTCTGGGTGTGAGTACCACACCCAGCCTGGGGTGGATAGCCTGAATGTAACATCAGAGAGACAGACTTGCTCTCTGTTGCCATTGTTGCTGCTACTCCCATTTGCTCTTGCTGTTTTTCTGCCTTCCACCACCATGAACTGCTGCCCTCTGCCATGTGCCAGTCTGCCTTGGAACCAGCTGAATATGGACTGAAACCTCCAGTAACTGTGAGCTAAATAAACCTTTCCTTCCTTCATTTTGAGTGTCAGGTATTTGTTCCAGCAATGAGAAAAGAGTAACTGAGACATTACCATATTGAAGAGCAGTTAAAAACTATGTCTGAAACATAGAATTTTCTAGAATATCTCATAAAAATTGTTCAATAGTCAAAGCAGATTATAGTAAACCAGTATATTGTGAGGCCTTTCAGGAATAAAGATTGTGAATTATCTCACTAGGTAAAGAATTAATTCTAACTAGTTGAGATACTAGAAGGACTCATGTTAGATGCCAAACACAAAACAAATGTGAATTTCTTAATAAAAGAAAATTACAAATCTAACAGCTATAGTCTTGTGACCAGTTACAGAAAAGGTGGCTAGGCTATGCGTATAGCTTGTTTATGTATGTAGGCATTTCATATTCTCTTATTTTCCACATTATTTTGTGTAAGATAAATTCATGCTGGTAAAACATAATTTGGCAGGTAGGTTTTATATCTGAGTAGATTCATCACTCTTCACAACTAGAAGAGCAAAGATCCCTAACATTTGAAACAGTAACTGATGATGTTTGTATTTCCTATTTTGAGAAGTTGAGCCTATTTAGAGTGCATTGAGGGATAGTCACAGAAAGATAATGCAGTTTCTGTTGCAATTTGAAAACTAATTGTGGCCTGGAGAATGTGACAGGTGTGTCATTGAATAATAGAACAAAAAAGGTAGAACCTGATGTGTATCTTGTGTCCCTGGGCACCATACTAACCTTTTTTCTGTTGCCCCCAGACTCCAAGGGGTCCTGTATTTGAAGGCTCCTTCCTAGACTCTCACCACATCAATGCTGGATAGTCTTGGCTCTGCCAATGAAATGTACCCCCTATATGCTTCAAGGTAGAAGTGAGGTGGGAACCCTTTTCCCTAGGTCATGGTGATGGCAGCTGCCACACACATTGACATACCATGCAGATATGTGGCCCTCCCATGATGTGACTCTGGAGCTATGCCAAGTATGAAGGGAGCAGTAGTATTGTGATTTCTGAGGTGACCATAGCTGTGTGGCCAGTCTGAAAGCTCCTGGTGGCCTCCACCCACCTTTCTGTTCTGTAACTTTCCAGCAGTTTTGCAAGCTCAGAACTGCTCAAATTGCTTTGTTCTTGAATCATCCAGTATAGTTTGCTTTCCTGAGTCCTATATAATGCAACTTAAATCCTATCTTCTAGAAATAAATGCTGAGCATTTGGCGTATATACTTAAAACTTTTTAGTCATGAACATTTTAAACAAACTGGATCATACAATACACACTGTAATATGTGCTTTTTCACTTAACCATGTTTTATGAGTGACTTTTTAAAAATGTTTCTTTGATTTGGGAAAATTATATATTGGGATAAGCTATGTGAAAAAGTACATCAATACTTTAATTTGGATGTGGAAAGAAAAAAGTCTAGCAGATCAAACATGAAATCTTTTTGTCCTCAATGTAATTATTTTCCTTTCTCATAAGCTACTCTTACAAAATGTGCCCATTAATACCAGCTGTCATAACCTGTGACTAGTCCTTGCTCTGTGCTTCATTTCCCATTTTCCTTCTGGCCCACTACTGTCTGGCTTCTTATCCTGGCAGCTTGCCTAAACTCCTTTCCCCTGTGGACTGAATTCTATCTTCTCTTCCTTACCTCAGTTCGTTTGTTCATCACCAGTGTGATATATTTCAAAATTGGACTTCGGGAGGTGATTTTGTTAGTCATAAAGGTATGGCCTTCTGATGGTATATTGTTGGCGCTGAAACAGATTTGAGACAGCTGTGTGTGCCTTTTCTTTCCCACGTGGTGACACAGTGAGACAACTATCACCTGCAAGCCATGGAGGAGCCCACTCCCAGAACTGACCTCACTGCCACGTACTCTTCTTTGCAGTCCCCAGAGCTATAAGAAAATTCTCTTGTTTAAGCCACCCAGTCTGTGATGTTTTATTTTGGGAGCCTGAGTGTACCATTGGTCTGTCCTTTCCCTTCCTCACTCATTCCTTTCTTTTCTCCATTTCTTTTTTGTGGAAGGGCTCAAACCTAGGGTCTCATGCTTACTAAGTGCATGTTGTATCACCGAACCAAATTTCTGTCAATTGCTTAATTGAAAAACCCAACATTGTTCTATATTGTTTTACTTAGTCTGAAGACTTCTGTTTTTCTTCCTGATATGCTCTTTAAATCTCAGGATCCAGCAGGTCCTGGGTGAATCTTCTCCATTCTCTCTGAGAGCCATCCTCAGTCTTCATGTTTATTCTCCTCAAAACCTTTCACTCGGAGTGGCAGCAGATGGGACAGTATCCCATCAGATACAGTCCATACCTGAAGTTTATCTAGTGCCTCAGCTTTCAGAGCTATATAGGAGCCTGGTCTTTCTGTTATTTTTTGTGGGAGATTTTTGGTATGGAAGATTGAACTCAGGAGCTTGCCTTTACCGGAAGGTGCTTATGCCCCTGAGCTATCTCCTTGGCCCTTTCCATTTTGAACTATATTTGACCCTGTATGCTGTGTCTCAAACACAGTATAGCCAAAACATCTTTATCTTAAAAAAACAAACAAACAAACATGTTGTTCTGATTAAATTGTGGTCTGACAAGTAAAATATAATAAAATAAAAATAAAACCAAGAAGGGAAAGGAAAGTCGTATTTCTGCCTTTTCTTTCTATGGTATGTATAAACTCATTCAATATTGTTCAGCTTTATGTATGTGGATTGTTTTTTAAGACAGGGTCTTGCTATACAGCATACAGTTCAGGCTGGGCTTGAGCTCACTTTGTAGCCCAGGCTGGTCTTGGGCTATGTTGCTCTTGCCTCAGGCTTCCAGTTGCTGGGGTTACAGGCAGGCACCACCATACCCAGCCTTGTATGTGGATCTTTCATCAGATATTATTATGACAAGAGTGGATTCTTACATCCTTGGAAGAGCAAATCTCATCTGTTTGGTTATACACCAGAAGATGAATCTGACTTTACCCCATGCAAGTGGTGGCAAACCCATGTCCTGTGTGCTGCAAGCTGGCTGTCATTGGCTATTATTGAATGCTCTGAAAGGTTTGCCATCACTACTTTGTGTTATGTGGAAGAATGAGAAGAGGCAAAACAGGGAAAAATCTAGACTTTGCATATCACTTACTTCCTCTGATAGCTTTTTTTTATTTTACTTTTGTTTTATTGAAGTATAAACATCGATGAGACAGTTTTAAGATACCTTGACAAGATGGATTTCATAAATTAATACATTACAAACTGTTTTCATAATGTTTTGGTATCATAAAAGGTGTATACATGATATTATACTTACAGACATTATTATACCATATGTCTCTTATCAGTAAATTAAGAGGCTGTAGCTGTTTGCGTATCTTATTTTTTATATCTGAATTATATCAAAGATTCAATAATTAATACTTTCTACCTTGTTATTTTCCTAGCAGTTGTCCATAGTACTAGAAGCCGACATAATATCCTGTCCAACCACCATCTGATAGCTTTTTACAAGATCTGAAAGGAATATATTTCCCCCTGTATCTAAAATATCTTTCTTCATTAAAATAAGCTCAGCTATTTCAGAGGAAAACTATGTTTAATTGCAAGAAACACAGAAGTTAGTTCAACAAATATTACACCAGGTCAAGTATGCTGGATTCACTGACTGCAGTTGACTTGACAGTTGTCAAGATGGATAGGTAACCATCTGACTCTTCTTCTCAATTCATTACAACTCAATGAAAAGGCATGATGTGCATCCTCAAATAAAGAATATGTGAGGATAGTTAATGATGTGATGTTTTGTCAAGAGTGCTTGACTCCTTGGTACATCAGCCTAAAGTCTAGAAAGCGTGCCAGACTTATGGTCCCACTAGCTTTTACATCTTTTTTTAAAAAAATGTATTATATTCATGCTTTCATAGAATTGACACAGAGAGCAGTAAGATTGTAGTGCATGTCACATATATACACATCAAGAAGTTCCATTGAATTAAAAAAAGTGAAGGATCAAGAACAGTGGTCTGAAACCTACTCATAGGATTTTAGGATTTAATGAATAACAAGAAATGTGAAATTTCAGATCACAGCAGTGTTGACAACAAAAGAATGATAAATACAAGAGCACACATTTCCACATTAAAAGCAGTGAAAGCTATATAACCAAAATCCAAACCTAAACATTAATACAAAAAAAAAAATTCAAAATCATGAAGCAGACTGGAGGCCAAATGAAGATCTATCAATTGCATGCCTATTATAAAGAAATATCTAAACCATAAAACAAAAAGTGATATTTACCAATAAGATTTCTTAGTTTTCTTACATACTTCTTTAGAATTAGAAGATATTTTATCATTTAACCATGGGAATGTGATTTAAATGACTTTTTCTTTAAAATAATGATACAATTTGAGAACAATGTACACACAAGTTTATTTTATAGATATAGTCCAAAACTAAAATGTATAGTATAGAATAACTTTCTTTTTTTTGTGCGTAAGTTCTCTAATTTCCCCACATGCATATTGAGAAAGACTTACGCAGCATCGACACTAAATTCTCTTGTTCTTTTTTTCTTTCTGGTACTGGGTATTGAACTCGGGACCATGTGTTTGTCTAGTGCGTGCCTATGTCACTAAGCTATCTCCCCAGCCCAATGTAATACAAGTTACACTTTTTTGCAGTACCAGGATTGAACTCAGGACATTGCACTTGCCAGGTAAGTGCCTATTCTACTGAGCTATCTCCCTGGCCCCTACACTGAGTTCTAATCTTGCAGAAAATTTATTTTTAAGTCAATAAGCCATGAAGCCATGGCAAAGCATTATGTATGATTCATGAAAACAATTGTGTTACTGAGGCACCAATCATAGAACTATTGAAATTACTAGCTGGATAAAACTGTGAAAATAGCCTACAAGCAGGCCTAGGGGTTGGGTGTTTGATCTCCGGGCCTGCCATGTCGGCCCTGTCCCTAGGGCATACTGAGATGGCAATTGAGACTGGGCATGGTGATGTGCACCTATAATCCTCTAGGGAGGCTGTAAACAGGTGGATCACTGCTAGTCTGATCTACTAGTCAGACCCTGAGCATGCTGTAGACCCTTCCCTAAAAAATAAAAAAATTGAAAACTATGAAAATAAACTAATTTATTGATAGATGAAGTGTTGTATAGAATATTCTTGGATTTTGCTTCCTAATTCACTCTACCAGTCCATTTCCTTTTTTTTTTTTTTTTTTTTTTGTGGAACCGGGGGGTTGAACTCAGGCCCTTGTACTTGCCAGGGAAGTGCTTATTCCACTGAACCATCTCCCTGGCCCCTCCATTTCCTTTAATTGATGAATTGAGTCCATTTACATTGATGATTATAATTAAAATGTACTGACTTTTGCTTGACATATTATTTACTGACTGTCATATGTACCTCTTTTTCTCCAGTGTTTAATTATTTGCCCTGTTTGGTGGATTCTTTCCATTCTCATCATGAAGTTGTGGACATTTTGGTCCCTCTCTACAATATCTTTTAGTAGTCTGTATAGGGTTGGTCATGAAATTCTTCAGTTATTCTTTGTTGTGGAAGTATTTCACTTGTCCAGTAAATTTGAAAGACAGTTTTGCAGGGTATATTAGCCTGGGTTGGAATTTGTTTTCTTGCAAGACTTGTAATACTTTGCTCCATGTTCTTCTTGACTTGATGATTTGTGAAGAGAAATCTGCCATTATTCTAATGGGTTTTCCTTTAAATATGATCTGTTTCTTTTCCCTAGTGGCATTTATTTATTTATTTATTTATTTATTTAGTGGAACTGGGGATCGCCAGACAAGCACCTATTCAGTAGAGCTATCTCCCCGGTCCTCTAGTGTCTTTTAGTATATGGTTCCTATGGTAAATTTGTGGGATCTTGATTATTATACATCTGGGTGTATTTTTAATTGGATTGATGTTATTTGGAGTTCTGTATGCTTTGGTTACTGAATGTCAGACTGTTTCCCCATATTTGGGAAGTTTTCTGCTATTACTTCTGCCCATGTTCTTTTATATCATTTGTATTGACTCTTTCTCATTGATGCCTATTAGTCTTACATCGATCATCTTTGCATCTTCTTGCAGGTGTTGAGTTATTTTTTCCTGCATCCTAGTTGTTTTTAAGAGATCTTACCTTTACACTAGCTGCAATGGTGTCTTCAAGGTCTGAAAGTCTATCTTCACTTGCAATGAAACAGTTTTGCAAGCTTATGATTGGGGTTTTAATTTCCTGCATATCTCTTTGAATCTGCTTCATTCATTCTATTTCTTTCCTATATTGCTCATTTAAGGCTTGCATCATTTTTCTATTCTCTATTTTTTATCAGTGTCTTCTTTAGGAGCACTTAGTCTTCTTCCATTATATTTATTTCTTTTCTTACATCAGAAATTGTTTCTGATCTGGTTTCCTCTATACCCTTCTGCAGTTGTTTCTTTACTTCAAATGTTATTATTTGAGAGATTTCATATGTGTGATTTCCATTTTCTTCTATGCTGCTGTCTCCTGCATTTGTTCTGGGTAGTTTCAGGGCCTGAGAATGCATTTTGCTCTTTGTCTTTGTCATTAGGTATGGCACTGTCTTCTGACCTTTGATGTAGAGCTTCAGTAGAGTTATTACCTTAGCACCAGGTCTGGATCTACTAAGTTCAAACTCATCCAGGTGGGTGTGGCTTGGGTCTGGTTGCTGTGCTCCACTTCCTCCTGCTGCAGCCCTTGGAAGTGAACCCACTATGTCATTCTGGCTAGATGTTCTGCTCCTGGATTAGCTGGGTGAGTCATGTCCTAGCCTCTACAGGGAGTTCTGCTGTAGGGTTCCACACTGGGCCTGTCTGGTGGAGGAAGTTCCACTCACATGCTGGGTCTGAGTGCTGGCTGGAGTGAGGATCCAGCAGGCCAGCTGGCAGTCCGTTCACACACCAAGCCTGGATGCTGGCTGGAATTAGGACCCGGCAGGCCCTGAGCAGTCCCGCTTACACATGCCGGGCCTGGGCACTGGCTGGAACTTTTCCCTTTGTAGATTAGATTATTTTATCCCTACCCAACAAGAAGGAATGTTTAAAAATAAGCAAAAGCAATAACAGATCCTTTTCCCTAGCCCAAAATATTAGGCTGTAGTTTCATTGATATGAAACTTAAGAAGTAGACTGTGTTACTAGTAGCTAGTTGCATGATGTTGTATAAGTAATTTTGCCTCTTGAAGTTTTGGTTTTTTTTTTTTTTTAAATAAAAGTATTGGTTCTGGCTTAATTGGTCCTTCAAATTCCTTTCTGTCTGCTAGCTGTGAGTTTTCTGCCCTTGTCGGTCATCACACAGGTGTGTGCACAGTCTAGTATCTGCCTAGATAGAATTTTCTTTTCTGTTTAAGAAAATAGCAAGCAGTGATCCTTGAAAAAAAATAAAGCAGTTTGGAGGCACCTCACATTTGCTTACAAGAGTTAGAAGTCATGTACATTTAGAATCCTGTGAGTAGAGAGAAACACTTGAGGACTTTGTAAGCTGTCATTATGAAAATTCTGGCACAAAACATAATTATCTTGTTTTGGCTTCTGTTTTTTGGGTTTTACATGGTAACTGTTTGGAATTTTTTCACATTTTCCTGTTTTCCTTCATCAAAATTAATAGTAGATATTTTTAGGGGATACAGTAGTCCCTTACAGTTTTGTGGTTGACTTTCATGGACTCACTGTTCCATGAGTTTTCAAAAAATATTCACCTAAGAGCCAGCGAGATAGCTCACCAGACTAAGCACCTGTTTAGGCTGGTTCGATCCCTGGTACCACATGCTGTGCTAGCCCTACCCGTGGTTGTACCCAGCTGGCCACAGAGACCAGGCATGGTGGCCTACACCTGTAATCTAGCACTGGGGAGGCTGAAAACAGGAAGATCACTACTAGTCGGAGTTGTGTAGTGAAACCCTATACTAAATACATTTTTTAAAAAATTGTGTGTGTGTGTATATATATATATATATATATATATATATATATATATATATATATATATATATATTTTAAATGTATCAGTTATTTAATTAGGTTCTTAGTAAGAAATTTAGAACACTAATTTATGAGGATAAACTCCATTTGTCAGAGCAAAAACAGATCGCAGGTAGCCCCGGAGCTGAGGAACAGATTTGATTTTTGCTAAAATCTGTGAGTCTACTGCTTTCCGATCCACCTTGCGCTGCTCTGAAATCTGGTATCTCTCTCCGTGTCAAAGATTTCACCCTCCTGGTGCCTGGGCTTCCGGAGCTTCTTCTTCTTGAAGTAAGCATCACTGAGGTGTTTGGGGATTTTCACTTTGCTGATGTCAATTTTTGTAGAGGTGGCAATGACAAATTTCTGGTGTGTTCTTTGTAGAGGAACACGATTAAGGCTAAGAGGCCCAGTCACAAGCAAGCCACTGTCCAACTGCTTCAGGAAGACCACTCTCTTGCCTCTGTGACGCCCGGTGAGGATAATCAAGATGGTGCCAGGAGGGTTTCTTGCCATGGCTCAAGAGCTTTCGGGGCACATCTTCAGTAGGGTAGTACCTAGGCATTTTTCTAAGCTTAACCACCTGGCTACCTCCATTCTTGTCCCCACCAACCGGTTTTGTGATTGTAGCAAGAACTTTCTCCTTCTTTTTTCTTCTCAACCTTTGATTTAGCAGCTGTGTACTTTCTCTTGTACAAAGCCTTTCTGGAATACATAATGGATCGGGAGTATCTACCAATTCCTCTAACCAGGACAGGATTTCGGCTGCAGTGGGGCTGCCCCTTCTTGGACTTCTTTGCTTTCTTCACCTTACCCTTTTTACCAGTACCACTGGCAGAAACCTTCTGGGCTTCGGGTTTCTTCTCTTTAGTGTCTGGCTTCTCAGTTTTTTCACCCGCCATCTTACAAGATGGGAAAGAGTGTGTGTATATATTATCACAGATTTTTCACTATTTCATGGGATTTTGCAGTACTGTACAGTATATATATGTTGTTAAAAATACATAGGCTTATTTAGAAAATGATTAAGAACATTAGAACTTTTTAAAAGTGTAGGAAAGGTTTATAAGAGTATGAGAAGAGTTTCTCAAGTCTTAAAGTATAACTAATATTAAAATAAATACGTTGCTACTTTGCTGATTTTCACTTATCACAGGGGTGTCTGGAACGTGACCTCCACAATAGATGAGGGACCATTGTTTTTGCCCCCAAAGATGAGAGCTTCAATATATACCACCAAAAGGAAGGAAACAGTAAAGTCATCTTGAGAAGCTGATGCTACATCCTCACTAAGCTCCCTTCTGTAGTAGGTAACTCCAGTTTGTGCAGAGTAGCTTTGGATGTGTGCAACTCAGAATCTTATGTTTAAAAACCTTCTCTGGGCCAGTTGCATGTATCTGATCTGTTCCATTGCCTATGATGATCCGTTGCTTCCACATGATAGAGAAAATCCCATCAGGAATCTGCTACATACCCTCCAACCACAAATTATTGGCTTACCAGGGGCCCTTGCAAAATTTGTTTCTGTCATTTTTCCTGTTCTAGGTTAAACTTTAAGAATGATGATGCTCATAGATGATAATCAAGATGCAACTCCATGATTTTTTTAACTGAAGCTGGTAGGAGAATCAATAGGGCTGCCCACATCTTCTAATATGTAGGCTTTTGTAATGTGTACTTTAACCTCTCTGTTACTAATGCTATAAAACTCTGATTCTTGTGCAAGGTAGCTTTCCAACTCTTAATTGCTATTTCCTTTGTTTGCATGTTGTTTTTTGCTTTGAAATACATATTACAGTTACAAAAGAACCTTTAATAGGGATTGTTAACCAAGTAAAGTAGGGAGTGGCTGGTTTTCCAGGTTCTTACTGTCCTGTTCAGTGAACTGGTCAGGTTATACATGGGTGAATTTGAAAAAGTACTGTTTATTTTAGGGCAGAAATAAATAAAGGTAAAGAAAGGCAAAAGAAGTGCTCAAGAAGAAAAGGGTGCTTTGAAGGAAAGAGAACATAATGTCCCACAAGCCAAATAAATTAAGAACAGGAGTGCACGCATTCAGGTGCTACCATGTTTTTATGTCTTCTTTGAGAAATGATTCAAGTGGTCCCACTGGTCTTGTGCTAGAAGATTGGTGTCAGGTGCTAGCCTCAGCTTGATCTGTAGTCAGACTTGGGAGGTACTGTTCTGCACAGTGGTGAGTCTCTTGCTTCCCCCAAGTCTCAACTATAGAATCAGTGTACTCATGTTAACATTTTTCTGTGGGGTCAAGGACACAGAGGTTGTACACTTTATTCCTGCATTGTCCCACTTGTGTCTTGTTTCCACGCAAGACCTTAGTAATATGTACTCATTCCCCAGAATTCCTTGACTTATCACACATGTCATAGTAATTTTATGTCTGCAATTAAACTGATTATTTGTTTGCTCCTGTATATTTTCCTTTTGATGAAAACTGCCCTCTCAATGGGTAGCTTGAGCACCGATCCAGGCTCCTATCCTATGCTCATTTGGTTGTTCCTCACCAACGCATAGCGCCCTCTGAGCCTTTGTGCATGTTCTTTCATCCTTGTGACCCTCCTGAAATCTACTGTACACCTTTGTGGAATACTGTTCCCTGTTCACTGCCCACCAGCAGGCCCAGATGCTCCTCCTGTGCCCATCCCCAGAATCTCTTGTAGGTTAGAGTTGGTTATAACCTTTCTGTCTCCTAGAACACAGACTCCACCCTACTTTGCTATCTTGTCATTTTCTTGGTCTTTATATACATTGAGTGGACATCCTTAATTTACATTTCATGAAGCCAAGAGCCCCATGCCTGTGACCACAATGCTAATACAGTATCATCCTTTTTCTGTGCTTTGATCCTATCAAGGGATATTGTACAATAACAGATTCCTTCTTCCACCCCTTCCCTGTACACATCTTTTTAAAGTCCATTCTAGAAATCCCTAGAAGTAATTCAGTACAAAGCAGAAGATCTAGCAGAAAGTATGTGTTTTGGAATCTGCCTAACCAGAAAGATTTAAGGTGGCTATTAAAAATTTTTGTAAATGTCATTTGTACCAGAGAAACAATAGTGTTTATCACTCACCTTCTCAGCTATAAAAGTCTCAGCTACACTGAAGCTGATTACATTGGTCAGGCAGTAAAGATAATTTATTCAGCATACACAAATCTCTTGTTAACTAAAATCAGGATCTTAAGTGCTAACTGAAAGGAGAGCTTATATATTCCTGCACAGTTACCCTTTAGACCAAAAAGGCTCTTCCTGAGAGTACTTTATAATTGTTTTCTTTACTAAACCTAATTATTGTTGACTTCTGCATATGTCTAATATTTAAGTATTAAGAGAACATTAACCCTTTTCTCCTTTACTCCTCCAATTTTAATTCATATATTTCATGATGGGGGCTTTCTGTTTAAAGTCTTCCTGGTTTTCTGAATGACTTTTACTTAACATGTCTTACAAAGTAGGGACTCATTTATAAAGCAAATGAATTACTTTCCTGGGAGAATGTTGATTTCTATAGAGAACCAAGCATTTTTGGAGAGGTCTTACATTTTTCTGACACAGAAATTTCTCCCTAATCCCCATGAAGACCACTCAGCAGCTTGGTCTCCTTAAAAGCCAAGAATGTAGACCTCCCCAAATGAATCTCTTTTATCACACATCCTTTCCTGATAATTCAACAGACAGCATGGGCTACAAATCCCCTGGTGATATTTTCTTCTGGCTCACTTGGGAAATAAATATTTGAGAGTTACACTTGCTTTTTCCCTGTTATGTATGTGATGACTGTATATAAGGGGACAATGTTTGTGTGTTTTGAAGTACGTATGACAATTCTGAACTCTAACTTGTTAATAGTATAGTGCAGAGACCAGAGGTTGCAAGATCCATGTGTATGTATGCAGATCAAATGTGGCTGCATTTCTGCATTGCCTTCTTGCTAGCAGATGCAGATGGGAGGAAATAGGGCATGAAGTGGTAATCTATTACTCACCATTTCCATTTTTCTCCATACCCATCCTTTTTCCCTACCTCCTAATTCTACTGTCTTCATGGATGTAAATGAGATATGCTGATCTATTAACCTGCCAAGGGTCCATTTTAGATGAGGTGGTTTTTCATTAGCTACCACCCTGACATCTCCCTATGTCATCTTCAAAGAAGAAGTTACTACCTGTGATATGTTCCGGATGATGGGTGCAGTGTTAGTATTCAGTAGACTCAATTATTTTGCTTACTGTAACCTCATTGGTAATATTGACTTGTTAAAAAAAACCTTTGAATCTGAGGGAGTAGAGAAATCCAATTTTTTTCAAGAAGTGTCTGAAGGGGAAATATTTCTCCTTGCCTGATAGATGACTGTTGCTCAGTATATGCATATGCATTTGATCAGAGGCACGCTTTCATTTTTGTGCCCTGGCTGACCAAAGATGTGACCATCTGTTGAGCTCCAAAGGAATACTGATCTCTGGGGATAGAGCAAAACATCTACCAGTTATCTTTGTGAATGTCTTTGTCTTACCCTCAAAAGACATAACCATTAGGGATTTATCTCGTATCCTTGGTCAATGATGGTTATCTGTCTTCTTTTCTCAGGGAGGAAGATGAGTACTCTGAACTGCGATCAGAGCTCAGCCAAAGCCAGCATGAGGTCAATGAGGACTCCCACAGCATGGACCAAGACCAGACTTCTGTCTCCATCCCTGAAAACCAGTCCACCATGGTCACTGCAGATATGGGTGAGTCTGTGAACCACCAGCACTAAGCCCAAGTTTGCTTTCTTAATTGCAAAAGGAATCTTAAAAATGTGGGCAAGCTTGAATGAAAATTTAATTATTCCTGGAGTTTGAGTGGGTGAGAACATACCCATTTTAGTTCCTTACTCATTGCTTTGTTGCTCAAAGTAAAACTGAAGAGCTTAATTAGCTTTCTATACTGACAGGACTGTGACAGAAGCATATACCACCTATGTGAAAATTCTTGAAGCAGGAAACCAGTTGAAAAATGCTCTTTCACGGAACCAGTGAGATAGCTCAGTAGAATAAGTGCTTGCCTGGCAAGCACAAGGTCCTGAGTTCAATCCCCAGTACAGAAAAAAAAAAAAAATGCTCTTTCACTGTTCCAACTTTGCAGTCATAGCCTAACTGTAATGGTGGGAGTGGGAAAGGTGAACTGGTATTAACCCTCTGCAGTGGCAGAGCCCTAGTAGCTTTAGTAGCAATAGGTGAGAAGGAAGAATTGAAAGGACTTTAGCATGTTGATCCTAAGTGACTAAGAGGGTAATCGTAATCTTTGGTAAGGAATTTTGGTTGAAAAACAAGTTGAGAAATAGTCATAGTATGTTTGAAATTGCAGAGCACTATCCATGTGGAAATATCTGGTACACCGTGTCTTAAACTTCAGGTTGTGACCCTCTGTTGAGTCTTGAAATTATAAAAATAAAATATTTTAGAAATGAAAACAAATGAAAAAAGGCAATGGCAGCATATTGTTTCATGAAACTTATTTGTTGTGTGTGTGCATATAGTAGGCTGCCAAATGGCATGTGCTAAATAGGAGCTACAATAACAATGTTGCAAGACTCTGGTCCCTTGGAAATGCCTACCTGGGTGTTTGGAAAGAGAATGAGGTAGAAGGTAGAGGCTTTGAAGCCATAGGTTGAAAGAGTGTGGAGTCAAAAGAACAGGCACAGCATGCCTTAGAGAATGGTCACACGTAGAGGAGAGCAGAAAAAGAACAAGAGGAAAGTGAGTGCAGTGAGTTTTCATGGAAGTTAATTTTTTACTAGCAAGTGATATTTTAATGAAATATAGTACATTTTATATTTAATTCTAGGTCTGTATACATGTGATGATATCATTAAATGTGCTACCATGGAAATTGTCAAAGGAATTTGATTTCGTTCAGGGTTCTAGGAAGACTTCCTTTAGGGAGCAACATGTGATTCTTTAGGGAGGACCAGTAGAAATTAACCAGGTAAAAGAGGAGATGGCACGCAAAGAAGGGACTAAATATGTTAAAGGACATGAGAGACTGCTGTGGTGTATTTTGAGATTGGCAAGGTCAGGCAGGGCCCAAATCACTTTCAGTCTTTTTCTGTTTGTTTGTTTTGTGGTACCAGGGATTGAACTCAGGACTCTGCACTGGCTAGGCAGGCACTTATTCTACTGAGCTGTCTCCCCACCCTCAGTCTTACTGACCATATTAAGAAGCCTCACCTTTTTCCATAGACCCCTAAGCAGGAACTGAGAGCTTTTAATAGTGGGGGATGGAATGAGATGATCACATTTGCCATATAACTTGACGTGACGCATGACCAGGAGTGAGTGGGGAGCCTAACCAGAAAACCAGTGCAGAAGTTTGGATGGGCACAATTACTGCTAGGTCTAGGGTGGTGGTAGTTGCAATTTAATTTAGAAAAGGATACAGGTGTGGGAAAGATACTCATTTGGCAAGATTTGCTAAAGGATTGAAAAAAAAAAGTGGAGGTGGAGATGGGCTTGTGGATGTCCCAGAAGAGCCTGTCTTGTGCAGCAGGTGGATAATGGGGCCATTCACCAGTATGGTAGTACAGGGGAAAAGGATTAGGCCCTTGGCTTAGAGTTGTGTTTCTTTTTGCTTTGCTAGGTGAGAGTAGGAGGATGGATAGGTGCTTTGTTGGACAGGACTCTGAGGCAACTTGAAATACTTGAATTAAAATGCTTCACAAGGCATTGAAGTAACAGCCCAGAGGAGTGTTTTGGAATGAAAAACGAGCTAGGAGACTACACTTATTTGCATGTGGTAAGGAAGCCATGGAAGTTGATGGACAGACTGATGAGCAGCCTCAGGGTAGTGGCAGGGGTTGGGGGCTGAGAGTGATGCCCCATGTTTATCATAGTGTGAATTTGCTTCCTCAGAAAGCCCCAGCCTGTATGAATGAGTGTTATGCTGTTCCCTTTTTTTTTTCTGCTTAATGCCACATTGAAATTCTAAAGTATGTTAATGTATTTGCTAAACTCTTGGGAGAATGTTTGTTTGATCTACTACATTTCCAGAGCCTGACCCAAGGCCTGACATATGGTGTATATTATATTTTTATTTATTTATTTATTTGTTTGTTTGTTTTGGTGGAATCGGGGATTGAACTCAGACCCTTGCACTTGCCAGGGAAGCGCTTATTCCACTGAGCCATATCCCCGGCCCCTAATACAGTGTATATTTAAAGATCCTGTTTGAATAGATAAATGAAGTGATCAACAAGTAAGCCAAAGATATATAGAGAAAATAGGGTGGAGGTCCTGGTGTTTAGCCATCAGAGCGCAAAAGGCCCTAATATGAAAGAGGTGGTCAGCAGTCTGGATAGCTCTGAAGGCCCCATATGATGGATTTACCTGCATCAGAATCAGTGAGAGCTGTATGCTGCTTGATACTCAGCTTCAACCAGACAGAATCAGTTTAGGAGTGAACACAACCCAGGGCCCATTAGACCCGGCATAAAGGCTAGGCTTTGGGTTGAGGTTCGTTTGATTCAGGCTGAAATTGCCTTCCTGAAACTCAACTGAACTAAAGCCCCAGGCTTCATGTTGAGCCACACAAAACCCTTACTACCAGGCTATCCCTGAGCCAAAACGCCACATACTTAGGTCATATTGATACAGGGAAGTAAAACTCCTGACCTGACCTGGATGACTTCGTGTTCTATAAAACCGAAGAATGAATTTTAGGAACAAATGGAGGTTGAGTATAAAACTCCACCCTGTCCCTCTCTGACAGAAGCAGGGCCGGAGCAGGTTGCCCAGGAAGCTGTCTCTTTAAGCGGACTTTTATAGGGCAAAACCATGCGGGGCTAAGGTAGAGAAGAAGGGGTCTCGCTTAGGTGGATGTGGGGTGGGACAAAACTATGGTCAACTAATGGTATTATAAGCACCATTTGCTCAGGTAAAGTTGATTAGACCCAGGACCAAATAGGGAAGCAAGTCACATAGTAAGGGGGTATGAATAGGGGACAGGGTCTCCTCCCCTTGGGGGTAGGGCTAGGGGCTCACTTGGGTCTTTTCAGGGGTTGCTACCTATTTAGAATATCAATCCTAGGTGCTATTCTTTTAGCATTTGTTTGGCCTTTAGGTCTGGTTCACAGCAGGAGCCTCCAGTCATTCCCAGAGTTGCAGACATCTTGTATTAATCTTTTGAGGGCGTGGCCCTGCCTGACTGCCTAAAAATATTTCTGTCTTAACTCCACTGAGAACAATACCACTGTTGTAGGTCTCCAGGCATAGCATCCCCAGCTTTGGGAATCTGACTCCCCAGCCTTAGGCAGCCAGATTCAAGAAATCTCCCAAATCTTCAGTGTAGGAGTCAACCCTACACTGAACCTTCCATTTGTTCCTTTTACATTCTATTTTATGAAATTAGAAAGTGGTCTGCACTGTCTCGTGATTAAGTAAGCTTGGGAGACACAAGGATAAACGGGCATCTGTCCTGTGGGACTTTTCAAGCTCCTGGCACACTCAGCATCCACAGTCCTGATTCTTCCTGGGAGGTGCCTGAATCTGCCTGTTTCTGTCATGGGACCTCTTCATTTCCTCAAGTCATTCATTTCAAATCATTTCCTTCCATTTTGTCATTTATGTAAAAATGTATAATTGTAAACAATAATGGTATCTTTCATGGCAAGACTGAACTGTGGAGGGCCTTGCTGCCTCTCCCCATTGTTAGGACATGTGCCTTACCCACCAGAGAAGCTTTCATTCACCTATTGATTAAACTCACTGGATACTGTGATATAAGACAGAATCTGTCCCCAGATGGCTATCTTCTCACATTCTAGACCCTTAGCCCTGGATGCCATCCAGGACAGCAGGATTGCATAGAGCCCAGGCTCTTACCCTCTACCACTCTCCCTATTTGTCTTCCTGCTCTTGTCATTCTTTCTTGGTATCACTCCAACCAGCAGCTTCTTTTGACTTCAGGTTCTGCACTGGCTGTGGCTCTACATGGAACACTTTGTCCTGCTGTCTGCAAGTGCCATTCTCTTATTCCACTTCCTCCGCCACAGATCTCCCCAATGCCTCATCTTGAGCCTGCAGTGTCAGTTTTTTACCCTTGCTGTCTTCATATCACTTATCTCTACCAGAGGAAATTCTCTGACTCTGACCCTGTCTCTGTCGCTGTCTTTTTTATTTTCTCTCTCTCTTAATCTCTGTTTCTCTTTCTCTGTGTGTGTCTGTGTGTGTGCGCGCGCGTGTGTACACTCCTATTACCAGTCTGAGTCTCAGGCTAGATTATAAGCTGTGTGAGGTAGATAGTTTAGTAACCTTGAGTACAAGCCTATTGGTGCCTGCACACAGGATTCTCTGAAATATCTGGGTAGGCATGAATACCATTTTGGAGCTGTAGTTCTTTGGTGGACACTGACAGGTCAGTAGGAAGAGCCAGAGTGGAGACAGACCCACGCAGCAGGCTACAGAGTGCTTGGGTGTAAGCCCACTTCCCAGAAGTCTCATCTGAAGGCTAAATGTAAACAGTGCAGGTGAAGAGGGAGGAGGGCTGCTCTGAGCCCCCGTAAGCCCCCAAGGAGGGCAGGCACTGGAGAAGCACCTGGAAGAGGTCATTAAGCCTGCAGTACTGTACCAGCAGTGTATTTGTTAATCAGAACTGGCCAGCTGCCTCTTACTCCTTCGCCGTTTTCCAGTTAAATTGCTTCAGTAGGAAAAAAGGCTTCCATATATAAACACCATTATAGGAAATCATTAAAAAGCATCCATTTCATTATGGTTGCTATATTTACAAATTTGCATTAGTAACCCAGGATCTTTTTGAAGTTAAATTTTATATATGGAGTTTGCTAGGTGTATTTGCTGATCACCAAAGATAACAGGATTAAGTCTAGTCCATTCACTTCATTAAAAGCACTTTTCTTTTGTTTCAAATCTCACCTGGCACCTGGCTGTTGTTTCAGTGAGTTCCTGGACTCTTCACCTGGCCTGAAGACATATGCAAGCAGTGAGGTTTGCAACCCGCTGCATCTTAAAACAAGTGACATTACCTCTTTCCATGCATTGTGGGTTTTTTTGTTTTTTGTTTTATTTTGTTTGTTTGTTTTTGCTACCAGAGATCAAACTCAGCCTTGTGCTTGCCAGGCAGGCACTTCTGCCACTAAGCTATCTCTTCATCCCTACCTCTTTCAAACCTGGTCACAGAGTCACTTGGGGATTAAATAGACAAAGCTAGCGCGGGAATTGTGGCTTAGAATATGAACTGTCTGAATCTAGAGACATTTATAAAGAAAAACTGAATATAACAACTAAAATACTCTGCTCACATCCTCTGTGCCATGTTAACCCCCAACCTTGAAGGAGAACCCTAAGTCTTAGCTAGAGAGCAAAGTTCAAGGAAGTTGGGTCACCTCTCCAAAACTGTCCAGCGAAGGGGTGGTTTTTGTTGCTGTGCCATGCTCCTGTGGGTGGCTTTGCTTTTGCATTCTGCTGTTGAAGTGGCAAGACAGACTCTGGATGCTGCTGTATACTCAGTGCCATCCTTTAAGCTCTCTAGTGCTGATGGGGGAATTTCCGGAACAGCTGTGTGATCACAAGCACCTGGCCTAATTGTGGAAGGTTTATAATTAGACAGGATTCTGCAGCTCTCAGAACGAGAGATAGCGCTGCCAGACCACATGACACTGGGTGTTGCAATAGAATGAAGCAGACATGTATGTGCATGGGCTTTTCCCATCACATGTGTCAGAGCATGCACAGTGTCCTCTCCAGTAGGGTTATTTCCCAGATTCGTTAATGGATCTTCAAAGCTTCTCTGGCACAATCACTTATAAAACAAACAAATGCCTGATCATATAGATCGTGAGTGGTACTTGTTTTTTGGTGAGAAATCTGATTGCTTTGCAATTTAAGAATGTTACAGTGTTACACCCTTCAGAGTCTTGCTTACTGGTGTGCTCATGTCTGAGTTATTTTTGGAAAACAACCAAGGAAGAATTTATGCGTGAAACTTGGCTTTTTGGCACAGCTATAACTATGAAATATATTTAATGTCAAAGCCAGATTTTTCCTGGCTTGGTGGCTGATGAGGCTTAGTGGCTTCAGAAAAAATATTTAGAAATGTCATGAAGCTGCTCAAAGTAGGGAGACATGGTCAGACGAGAGAAGGGTTACCTACCCTTGTCTAAAACAATTTTTGCAGTCTTGGAGGACCATTAAAAAAATGGCCAGGCAGCAGCTCTGTAGAAGACTGGCTTTCAGGTATAAATGAGGGGCTATGTTTTCCATTCTCCTGCAGATTGGAGAACCGGCCTCCAGAATGAAAACATTAGACTGGACTGAAAACGATATCCTGACTCATCAATGTAACAAGCTGAGCCTTTTGCAGTCCTTCCTCCCAGCCCCCTTCTTCTCTTTCCTTTGCTTGGGTAACTTAATCTCCTCCTAGTGGTTCATGGTATGGGTCAAGCCTGGGAACCCTGCTCAGAGAGAGAAAGAGAGAGAGAGAGAGAGAGAGAGAGAGAGAGAGAGAGAGAGAGAGAGAGAGAGAGAGAGAGAGAGACAGTGTGTGTGACAGAAAGACAGGCAGACTTAGGATTGAATCCAGGGCCTTGTCATTGAGCTATATCCATAGTCCTTTATTTTGAAACAGAGTCTTGCTTAGTTGCTAAATTGCCCAACCTGGGCTGGAACATGAGGTTCTCCTGCCTCTGCTTCCCAAAATCAGGGAATTACAGGCATATACAATCTTATGCAGTTTAGGGCAGAACTTTGACCACAGATTCCTCAAGGAGTTCCTTGAACTGACTGTGTTTTCATTCAGAAACCTGACCCTGATCCAGTGAGCACTGTCTGTGAACATGAACAGTCCAGTGACTATAAAGAAGCCACCAAAAATCATTCCAGAACTTTCTTCAGAATAACTAGTGTTGAGAGCAAGAAAGGAAAGGTCATTGCTGCACTTTTATTTGTGATTATTTTTGTTTTTTTCTACTAAGTAATTTTTCAGGAGAGACTTGAAGTAGAAATGGAAAGACATTGGTGCACTGCATATATGCCAAAAGAGCTCCCATCATCTTTGGGTTTCATAAATTTCTCTTATAGTATAAGCTGTATTTATTTTCTAAACAGATTCTGTATAATAAGGTTAGTTTTAGATTCACTGAGACTCATGTTCTCTTTTTCCCTAATACCAGATTATAGAGGAGTTTTAGCTTCTAGATCAACCTCAAAACCCTGTTTAGTCTGGAATGGAAATGAAGGCCTTACTGGCAGTCCTGAGTCCCCAGCCACCACAGTGAACCTGGTCACTGTGAGAAAGTGTTTGTTATTTCCAACTTGGAGCTGTGGGGAGCACGGCCGCCCACTTCCCCTAACTTAGCACTTCTCTCATTCTTGTTCCAGGGAGAGCCATGGCCCTGGCAAGAGTGCTCATGGAGGGCCTTCTGTGCACTGCTGTTGTTTTCTCCCAGGGGCTAGCCCAGAGGAGCAGAGGTGCTTGAGCTGATATGGGTGATTCAGGTGCTGAGAGGGCACTTGGGCCATTTGCAGGACTGTGGTCAGAGGTAAGCCCCAAAATCTAGAACAGGGGGTGATGCACATGACATGAGGGAGCTAGTATTTATCTCCCATGCATGCCTCTAACAATGCTTTCAAGATTACTTCTCAGAGGGCCGGCCATATAGCTCAGTGGATTAAAGCACCTGCAAGCAGGCATAGGGGCCATGGGTTCAATCCATGGGTCTGCTGTGCCGGCCCCACCCCTAGGGCAATTCAGATGGCAATTGAGACAGGGCATGGTGGTGAGCACCTATAATCCCAGCACTTGAGAGGCTGTAAACAGGAGAATCACTAGAGTCCGATCTAGTAGTGAGACCCTGAACACCCTGTAGACCCTTCCCTAAAAATAAAAAAAGAGTACTTCTCAGAAAACCAGAATATATATTCCAAATTGCCACCCTGTCTCTAGCCCAGAGGTTTCTATCTTCTACAGCACTGGAGATTATTTTATTTTAAACCTGTGCCAATTCATTGCTCAGTAATCATATAAAATGATGATGTGTGAATTTGGACCCTTTTTATACATGTGTTGCCAAAGACTTTTTCTCTAGAAGTTGGTGCCAGAGCTTTCATACCAGAACTGGGTGCCCTCATAGTTGTGGCAAATTAGACTGAGGGTTCCTGGCAGGAACAATAAGGGTAGCTGGTTGCATGCCCTCAAGGACAGCTTTATGGTGGTTAATGATACATGATCTTCTTATACCTTCAGATTTATGACCAAGTCTGCTATTCACTAAACAAACTGTTTCAGAAGTCTAAAGTGACAACAGCAAAAATGAAAACAAATCTTGGGGCTGATAAGATTTCATGAAAATAGAAATCATAAGCATGCAACCTTGTTTTCTTTGAGAAAAACAACACAAAAGTCAGGTATAGTGGGGTTGGCATCCTCTTTTCTCTGAACACTGCCCCGAACATGCCTGGTGCTCGAGTATTGTCTGCTGGTGGCAGGCGCATATCCAGGGGAGCACTCTTCTCTAGCTCTGGGAAATCCATCCTCTTAGGAAACTCTGAGTGAAATTGTGAACTCAGCATGTCTGTACTATGGCAGATCTTCATGCTTAAGTATTTGTTCTTTTTCTCTCAACTTTTTGAGAAACTTGACACTTACAGAAATAGTAAAGTGAGCCTCAATAAACCATTTGTTTGGATTTTCCAATTTTTAATCTTTCCTGTGTTTATATCTTCTCCCTCCTTTCTCTCTTCCCTTATTCTTTCCCCATTTGTATTGGTCTTTTTTTTTTGTTTTTTTCTAAGCCAGGTATGATAGTTAAGTTTAATTGGTAAATTGATTGGCTTGGGAACTTAGGGCATACAGCTGGCTCTTTGTTATCCTTGAAAGCTGTAAGAAGCTCACTGTCTCTGGCCTACAGGATTGACAAAGCCTACTTCTGAGTCTATCTGGGTGGTCATGGCGGTGTGATCTTGGTACTATGCATTGTATGGTCTCTAACCCCTTCTTTGGTGCTGTTTCCCTATTTTATTCCTGTTTGCCATGAGCTAACCATGTACCATGTGCTTCGCTGTACCATGACCATCTACAGTCACAATGTTCCTGCTTTAGAGCCACCAACCATGGGCTGAGTCCGCTGAAACTGTGAGCCAAATCTTTAAGTCGCGGGCATTGGGTATCATATCTCAACAACAAAAAGCTGACTAATACAGAAAATTGGTACCAGCAATAGGGCTATTACCATGACTATGCTTGTGTGGTTCAGAAACCTTTGGAACTGGTTTATGGGAAAAGTTTAGAAAGGATTGAAGATACATGCTAGGAGAGGCCTAAAATTCCATACACAGACCTGATGGGTGCACCTGGGCTGCACTCAGAAGCTCACAGTGCTGATGGGGTTGCAGAGAATAAAGGTGAAGCTCATGAGGTTACAGGTGGGACTTTGGAATTGGAGAGGCCAAATGTTAAATCTGGCAACAGATGTGTCTGCCTCTTGGCCACATCCTGTGACTTCATAGAAATCTGAAATTAGGGGCAGGTGACTACCTTTTCTGGCAGAGGAAAATTCAAGGCTTAAACTCGCAACCCTCCAACCTCAGCCTACTGAGTAGCTGGGATTATAGGCATTGATACCAACCCTGGCAAAGATCATCCTAATATCAGTTCATTATTTTGATGCTGAGATCTTTTAAACTATAATTTCATCCTTCTTATAAATCCTCTTGTCCAAAGTAGACATAGGCAGTATGTGACCTTTAACATGGGCTATTATTTGTAGATTACTTCTTTTTCTTTCCCTCAGAGATCTTTTGTCTTCTTGGCACTCAGACTTGGAAGTAGACAGTTACGCTACTTTTTATTCTTTCGTTCTGTTAACTATTCAGTGGAGAGGGCCTTGCTGCATGTGGAGTGCTGAGGAGTGAATGAGGAACAGCTGTCCTCCTGGACTCAACCTGGAGCCACAGTAGGCTCTGACCTGGAATCTAACATCCGGCATCTTCATGGATAGTCTGTATGGATGACAAAAGGGCCTGTAGCTCTTCCTTCTTTTTTACTTTTCTGTTTTGTTTCATTTTGTTTCTCCTGGGAATTGGACCTAGGGCCAGTGGATGCTAAGTATATGTTCTCTTGCAGAGCTATGCTTCGTCCACTCAGTAGTGCTTTGCCAGGCACAGCATGGACTGGCCCTCAGAGGCCAGTGAGGGCATGGTTAATGCTGCAGTCCTGCTGCAGTCAACACTGTACCAGGCCTACAGCCACTCCTGTCACTTTTCTGGCTAAAGTCCGCTGTGGCTGATACCTCATACTTCACTAGTAGCATCCTGTCTTAGGCCTACTAATTTAAAGCTTTCAGCCTTTTTAGCAAGGTGTGATACCTTATTTGTTATATCTCAAATTTGATACTTAACCAGTAGATAACAAAACTTGATATAGAAGTGAGTTTTATAAGAAGTCTTTTATTTTCATTCATCCAGTGTATATGACACACCTGTTCCATGCCCGGAGTCACAAGTCTTTGGGAACATATCATTGATTGAGCCAAGTAGTTGTTCCCAAGGGCTAGTATTAGTTTAGTTAGTGTGTCAGTCACTACATGGTTACAGAGAATGCAGTGCCTCGATCAGATGCTTCCTGGAAAACAGAATTTCAAGAAAAAGCTGAAAAAGGTTCTATAGGAGAAGAAAAATGAAGGACTTTCAACCTAGGTAGCTCTCTGATCATTCACGCTGAAGCAGACCCTGAGCTCAGAGTATGTACTTTTTGAATCTGGAATCATATTTTAGAGCAGATTTACTTGGTGAAAAGCTGTGAGCTGTTAGAATCAGCTGGACAAGGGGAATGTTTTCAACATTTTCTTCATTTAGCAGGACTTTTATGTGGGTCAGGATTTTTTCTTCCCTAGGGTAGGGGAAAAAGAAAAAAAAAAAGCATCTGTTAGCACCTTACTCAAAATAAGTCAATTCTGGAATAGTTTATGGTATTACCTTTGAGCAAAGCATAGATGATCCTGAGAGAGAAAGAAGAAAAGCAGATTTGCTTGCTAGGATGTTGAACTGGGCAAGAATGCTGCTGAGGGACCTTAGTTTTTATGGCCATGAAAGTTCTTATCGACTTTCCAGACTTTCAGAATACATGGGTCTCTCTCAGGTATCAACATAGAAGCCTAAGGCTCTAGGTTCTCATAAGAAACATACAGTGCAAGCAGTCTGTTTTCCATCTTCCACTGGAAGTCTCACTGGGAAAAGTTACATATAGAAAAGAAAGGGCGGAGCAGGAGAACTCGCAGATCCATTAGGTATGTAGCAGGCAGCTGAGCAGGAGGCAAGTGAGGCTGTGAGGCACATGGGTGCACTGGCTTTATGTGCATGAGCTGCTGCATGCTTGGCAGATGCTATGGCATGAGAACCTGGGCCCAGCAAGTCCTGCCAGGCATTCGGATTTTAACAAGAATAGTCATAAATTCTAATGACTTATAAATTTATGACAATTTGTCAAAGTCTATTTTGTTTTTGTTTTGTTTTGTTTTTTAATACAAGTGGTCATTCCAGACACCGTAATGCTGCCAGATGTGCAGGCATGTCTCTGGCTGCATGTGGCTAGCTGGCATTCCCTGATAAAGGAGATGTCCAGTCTATGTATTCTTCTGTGTCCATTTCATCTTTATGGCAAATAAGACAACTGGAAGCCAAGTGCCTGGGTTATGTTAGTTTAACCCTTCCCAAAGTTCCTGCTACACTGTACCTTATAGTCTACATCTGTCATTTTAATGGAAGGTTAGTGTAAGAAGAAACCATATGACATCTGTATATGTGTAAAACTGGCCGAGTGACAGTCATGTCACTTCATACCACATGTGAAACCCCACTTAACTACATTCTTTAAGTCTTTATTGCCAGAAATTGCCAGAAATGCCTTGTCTTTCTTGTAAAAGTGGACCCTAAGCTGACAGAAAGCTCAAGGCTAAATTGAAGAGTCAGCCGTGTTCTCATTTGATGAGCTGTGTTCTCATTTGATTCCATAGCCATTCCGTCCCTCATCCCCCCTGCCTCCGCTGACCCACCCTGCCATTAGTTGTTTGATAAAAAGTTCTTCCAGCTCTTCTTTGGAATGAGGTACTATGGAAAGAACCTACTAAAGGAACATGCATTTGTTTTAGAGGGCTTTTCCATGTTTCATGCATAAAGCACAGAGCTGTGGCCTTTGGCATCTAAAGCACTGGAAAACTGAGGGCGACAGTGGCCCCCTTGCTTGCCAGACAGATTCTGGGGTCTGGAAGACTCTAAATTCACTGGCTCTTGAGGTTTCCCATAGCCCCGCCTTTTTCTTCTGCTCCCTTGCTCCCAGAAACATTTTTAAATACACAGCAGTTCCTCAGATCTTTCTGAATGTACTGCCTTCTTTTTTTTTTTTTTTTTTTAAATGTATTTGGTACAGGATCTCACTATGCAGCTCAGACTTGTAGTGATCCTCCTATTTTCAGCTCCCTCCCCAGTGCTGGGATTACAGGAGTGCATGCCCCCTCCCCTGTCTTGGTGGCTGGTTCAGCTTGCCCAGGAGTGGGACCAGCACTGTGTGTGTGCTGAGATCGAACTGATGGCCCTGTGCTTGGCTAAGCAAGCACTTAGTTCACTGAGCTATCTCGTTGGCTCATGTACTGCCATTTTTGAAGGCTACCTTTTTCCATGTCATCCATGCCCACTGACTTTTATTACCTCATTTTATTCATTCTAATAACATTTATGTTTTATTGTGGCATTACATGTATATAACACATACTTTTAATGCACATTTTTCAGTGAAGAGTTTAGGGACATAAAGTGCATCTATAGTGTTGTACAACCATCACCAGTGTTTCCAGAACTTTTTTTTTTTTTAAATTAAAGTTATTTTATTTTGCTTGCAATTTTTTTTCCATTTATTTTTATTTTATTAAAATACAAATGTCAATCAGACAGTTTCAAGACACCTTAACCATACAGAGTCGATGAATTAATACATTGCAAACTGTTTTCATAACGTTTTGGTATTGTACAAGGTGCATACATGAAATTATATTTACAGGTTTTTTTTATAGCTGAATTATATCAAAGATTCAATAATT
>PVKA01013062.1:0-28395 GCA_004027165.1 Ctenomys sociabilis | reverse complement strand
TTGTCCTCCCCAACATAAATTCTGCACCCATTAAACACTTCCCTCCCTACCCTGAAACCTCTACTTTCATCTATAAATTTGCATATTCTAGAAAGCCCAAGAAGGTAGAGTCAACAGTAGCTATTCTTATAAATCTGACATAGTTCTGTTCCCACAACATTTTTTAAGGTGGTTAAAATAGATAAAACAGTTTTGTATCTTATTAAGTATGTGTCTGTCACAGTTTATTTGTCATTGACAGGTTGTTTCTGTGTTTTGGCAATGTGAAAAATGGTGCTATGAACATTAGTGTACAAGTGTTTCTTAAAGTCCCTGCTCACAGTTCTTTTTGCTATCTACCTACCAAGGGAATTGCCGGACCCTAAGACAATTCAGTGGTGAACGTTTTGTCATCATTTGTTTTTGTATGTGCTGCTAGAAATTGGAGCCAGGGTTACTACTTACTTACTAAGCACATGCTCAGTCACTGCACTATTTCCCCAGCCCACTATTGTTTTTTTCTTTCACACTGTTGTCCACATAACTGCATTTTTTCAGATTATCTCCCTCAGCAACACAGATGGGTTCATTTTTCCATACCCTCCCAATATATGTCATTACCTGTGTTTTTTAAACACACACACACATTAATTGTTATATGCATCTTTTAAAGTTTACTTTGATAACTTTTGGGGATAATATTAATTTTATGCTTTGTGTCTGAAATACTCCCTAAGAGTTAATGGAGTGAAGGTTTGGTCCCAAGGCGGTATTATGCAAAGGTGGAACTTTTGGAAAGTGAGTGGATCATCAGGGCTCTAAGTTACACACTGGCCAATTCATTGATGGATTCCTAATTTAATAGCATATTGGACAGTGGAAACTTAGGAAATGGGACCTTGAGGGGAGTAGGTCCTTGGGAACTCTATCTTGTCCCCAGCCCTCCCATTCAGCTTGCTTGCCTGGTGTACTTCCTGGCTGCTACTGTGAGGTGAGCAGCTTTGCCCACCGTGATGCTGTGCCTCACCACAGGCCTTAAAACAACAGAGCCAAGTGACGTGGGCTGAAACCTCTGAGATGTTGAGCCAAAAGAAATCTGTACTCGTTAAAGTTGTTTTGCTCAAGTATTTAGTCACAGTAATAGAAACTGATTGACAGAATTAACATCTAATATAATGACTGATATGTGTGACTTTGAGCTCCCTCTTTACAATTGGCTATTTGTTCCTTCTGATTTTTAGTTTGTTTCTTCTTTCTTCGTATTTAACTGATTGTTTTAGAATTTTATTTTAATTTATGATTAGTTTTTGACCATTCCTTGTAGCATTTTCTGTGGTTGTTTTAGGAATTATAGTATGTATCTTTACCTTTACAGAGTTTCATAGTTAAGCTTCTCATTTAATTATGATTTCTGTTCGTCTGTTGGATCTTTTGGGAAACAATGCCTGTAAGTAGGTAGGAATACAGTATGGTGGCCTATGCTTGTACCCTCAGAGATCCTTGGAGGTTTCAGTGAGCTAAAATAGCCTTCACCATTAAAGACCACTACCATAGTTCTATCTCTGCTGCCACTTTCCATGAAACATTGGTCCAATAACCAAAGTCCTCCAGCCTCAGACATCTATCTCCTTCTGGGTAAGATTTTCCCACCTTAGATGTAATGCAAATTACATCTAATGGAGTGGAATAGAATGTGACTGTGTGTGTGAAAATCCTTTCTATACTAGCAAAGGTGCTAATCCTATCTCAAGATCCAAAGTTACCAGGATTGTCCCTCACTGAGGCACCACTTACACCATCTGGAGCACTCTGCCTTGTGTTGGCTTACCTCATTGCCTCTAGTTATACTGCTTATTTTTTTTGTAGTGATTCTAGTTGACTCAATTTTGATATTAAAGGCCAGTCACTACAGAGGCTGGGTTCTATAAGGCATTGTGCGGTAACAGAGGCAGTTTGGAGTTTATGTGTACATTTTAGAAGACTATGCCACAGATTCAAGAAGATATTTCCACACTGGATGGAGTGTTCGATGGGGTGCATGGTGGTATAGGGTCAATACCTTAAAACAGCACCTCAGACAGGGGAAACATGATTTCTGCTTCTGCCTGGCTGGCTACCTTGTTCTTCCATGAACTCCAAACAGGGAACAGTGGCAAAGGACAGCAAGTGTCTACAGATCATTAGTGAGTTTGTGAAACCATAGTGCAGAGGTTTGTGACAGCAGCTGTAGTCTGGGATTTATCATCCAGTGTGTATTCCTGCACTTCCAACAGCCTGATATTAAAGAAAGCATTAGTATGCATCTGGGACTAGGGGCAGATGCTGATGAGCTCTTCCAAGTCTGTATGTTAAGTTAAATATCCCCTCACATCCACCTGACTCTCCACCCTCCACCCATGCACTGTGTGTTCCAGGGTGCTTTCCCAGGCAGGTGGACAACTAAGAGAGGGGCTTCAAGGTTTACGCAGAGCATGTGTGAAGCTCTTAGATTGCATAGCAGCCTCCTAGGGGCTGGGGAGATGGCTCAATAGAATAAGTACTTCCCTGGCAAGCACAAGGGTCTGAGTTCAATCCCCAGTTACATTTAAAAAAAAAAAATCTTTGGCAGAGCAGTCTCCTATTTTTCCTTGTACTCTACTTCCAGACTGTTATGGTTTGTGTCTAGTTGTTCCCCCAAAGCCTCATGCAGTCTTGGAGCATCTTCTCCAGTTTATGATTGATTGCTGTGGGAACAGATGTTGCACCTGCCCTAGGGCATGTAATTTGCATTACAATGTAAGGTGGGAAGAGAAGCTAGCTGCTTGAGCTACTGCTGCCTTTCCTTTAGCTCTTGCTGTTTGCCCCCACCCTAAAAAATTTTTTCCTGCTATGTGCTGCTCTGCCTTGGACCCAGCTGAATATGGACAGAAACCTCCAGTAATTGTGAGCTAAAAAAACCTTTCCTTCCTTCAATTTGTCCCAGCAACAAGAGAAGAGTAACTAAGACACAGACTGAGGCTAGGGCTTCACAACCAATTTTAGAATGAGAGAGGTGTAGTGGTCAGATTTCTAGTCCTTTCTTCTGTTGCCTATGGCCTAGCATCTTCAGAAATCTGCCTTGTTGTCACCACTCCAGCAGAAACTTCCAATGTAACACCTTATAGGTAGACCTGTGCTGGGGATGTTGGTGCAGAATGGATGGGTAGAAACACTGTTCTTCCCCATTCCCATTCGCATTCCCATTCCCATTCCTAAGCACTTTTAGTGAGTTCACTCCAGCTCCAGATATCAGGAAACTTATACCCAAGGATGAAATGTAGAGGCTGATCAGTGTGGTCATTGGGGCATGCTGCTCCTCATTGAGGTCCCTTCACCTCACACCCATGATGTATGCCTGCTGTCCACGTCCAGCGGACTATCTGCAGTGAGAAGTGTGTCACCGTCATCATGGTATGCTCTCCATCACCTGTGATAACAACTCAGATGTTATCATGACAAGGATGAAAACCATAATTAATGTGGAAAATGCTGCTGTTAGCCAGGAGTGGTAGCACATGCCTGTAACTCCAGCACTCAGTAGGTTGGGACAGGAAGATCACGGAGACAGGAGGGTCATCATGTATTCGATGAAAGCCAGAGATAGATAATGATTACAAGGCCAGCCTGAACTACACAGGAACACACTATCTCAAAAAAGAAAAACAAACAAAACAAAACAAAAGGCTGCTATCAACAGTCTATGCTTGCTCTCTTAAATATATAGTAATGTAGTGTTTATATTTGCTCACTTAAAAATAATTTTTGACTACTTGTGATATTCTACATTGGAGATGCAATGATAAGAAAGATGAAAGATCATTCTTTCATGGAGCTTACACTTAGTATGGGAGAAATAACAGAGTCTTAAGTCAGATCAGATAGCAATAATAGTCATGAACAAAATAGTGTAATGGAATAGTTATTGGGCCAAGAAACGAGCTAGAACCCCATCTTGAGTGCTGCATGGTAACTGGGAATCATTCTGGGCAGAGAAAACTGCCAAGAAAAAAAAAAAAAAATGAGCCTCTGGGACAGATCAGAACTTGTCACATTTGTCACATTCCAGGAAAGAGAAAAAACAAGAAGTGTGAAGAGGGCATCAGGATCACAAAGAAGTAGAATTGATGAGGCAAAGGCCAGAGCAGTGTTTCTCACCCTGACTGTGCTGAAAATTATCTGAGGAGCTTAAAACTCTAGTGTCTAAGCACCACCTCCAGAGATTGTGAATTAATTGGCAATTTTATAAAAGCTCCCCAGGGAATCTCATGGTGCTGCTTGGATTGAGAAAGTCCTGGTCATGAAGTTTTACAGACTGTCCTAAGGAGTTTGGACTCTAACTGAGTCACAGTGGGAAGCTGCTGGACAATTCAGGTTAGGAAAGTAATACAATCGATTTGTGTGTTTAAAGGATTTTACTTCAGCTACCATATGGACAGTGGATGAAAGAGCTTTGTCACAGTGGCATGTTTGATAAATGATGACAGTTGGGTGGCATCAGTGGAAATGGTCAGAAAGGATCAGTTTGTGTCCATCACATGAGGAATGGTTGAAAAAGATGTGGTATTTCTAGATAATGGAGTATTACTCAGCTATTAAGAATGATAAGTTTGAAGCATTTCTACCGAAGTGGGTGCCACTTGAACATATACTCATAAGTGAAATAAACCAGACACACATGTGTAAATATCGTATAGTCTCCCTAGTATAAGAAGTGAAAAGCAGAAATACAAATGGAAACGTACAACAACTAAAATCAGTTGAGTCTGATAATGCAAAGTGAATGGCATGTGCTGCAGGATACTAATCAACTTTTCTTCTGGATGAGAACCTGAGTTCACAGATCAAAGTTGGAGAAATAGAAGAACCACAAGGCCAGCCAACATTTTGGCCCTAGCCTTTCAAGGTCAGCGAAGACTCAGGACATAGGAGAACCTGTAATGCAGCATCATGAAACTCAGTTGAGCTCCAAATTTTCTGATCAAGAAGATTATGGAGCCACAGAAGAAGGCCATTGATGATCTATAGTGTGCCTGGGGAGAGTCACATGGAGAGAAAACTTTCTCTCAGGCTCTCACAGAGAGCAAACTAGTCAAGCATTGGCCATGACTCATCCACATGGATGACACAGACAAAGGATCTACAGAATAAGGTACAGGACTACAAGATAAACCCTGAGGGGACTTCACTGACCTCATCAGAAACATAAAGTACATGTGTTGGTATATAGGTCTCGCTATATCTAGATCTTAACCAACCAGCAGAAACATATAAAAATGAAGTACACACCGTGGGGCCATAATAAGTTGAGCTGTAAATGGCTATGGTCAACAACTTCTTCTGATAATTCACTATTGTTATGGAATGCTGAACTGTGTTGGATTGTGTTGTTGAGTTCAGGCACCTAAAATAGTTGAATGACAATGAAGTGCCCATGTTTGACAGGTGTAGACAAAGGAAGGGGTATAGAAAGGAAGAATCATGATATGTATGTATGGACAGTGCAGTTGGGATAGATAACACCGTGCTTCTACATAATTCTATGAGAGGCAAGATTTGCAGTAATGGTGGTTGGACAGGGTATTATGTCAGCTTCTAGTACTATGGACAACCACTAGGAAAATAACAAGGTAGAAAGTATTAATTATTGAATCTTTGATGTAATTCAGTTATAAAAAATAAGATACGTAAACAGCTATACTCTTAATTTACTGATAAGAGACATACGGTATAATAATGTCTGTAAGTATAATATGTATGCACCTTCTATGATACCAAAACATTATGAAAACAGTTTGCAATGTCTTAATTTATCAAATCCATCTTGTCAAGGTATCTTAAAACTGTCTCATTGATATTTGTACTTCAATAAAACAAAAATAAAAAAAAAAAAGGATCAGTTTGGTCTTAAATTTTGGAGTTTATGCTCAGAAGGTGGATTAGATATAGAATGTGAGGCAAAAAGTGTCAGGATTGCCTCAACATTGGACTGATGAGAAGAATCTGAGAAGGAACAAGTTGGGGAATTATGGAGAATAATTGTGTTCATTAGTTGTACAAAGCTACAGGTTGGTTTTCTCCATAGATTCAGATAGCTTAAAGGTCTGAGAAGGAAAATGAGTTTTACTAGTGTATCTTAAGAAATCCTTTTCCTTGTAGAGTGCTAAGAATTTTTTTTTTTTTTAATCTTCCAAAGATGAGCACCAAAAGCATCTGGCCATTTTAGTTCATGGAACACGAGCTAAGAAGAGAGCTTGAAGATCCTTGGCTTCTTCCTTGCAGGAAGCAGCTTGGATGTAGGAAGAGACATAGCACATAGTCAGAGTCAGTACCTGTGTTGCCCCAGTAATGAGTGAGAGGGAGGGTACTATGTAGAATCCTGAGTATCAGGTTAGGAAATTTAACCTTTCTGCCCTCAAAATTATCTTCCATACTATTTCTAGCTCATGTTGCAGTTAAAATTAATTTTCTTTCCCTTGGCAGTCTCTAAATGTCTAGCAATTAAAAGTACTATATTGTTAAGATCAAGTTATTAGCCATGGAATACAAATATAAAATTTACTTGAAGTTATTTTTTCCATAATAGAAGACAGATTAAATTAAAAAATGGAATATAGTGATTGGTATATAGAAGAGGGGAGGGTGCTCCATATTTTTAGGTTTTTGAGGGTAATAATAAGCTGTTAGTTTTGTTTTGTTTTTAATGCACTGGTCTCATCTCATGTTGATATTTCTTGTTAGTAAAGTTTAGATAGACTCTTATCTAAAATCCTGGAGTTGGTGCTAGTCAGAATGACCAAGTAGGAAGAAAGCTTTGAGATGCTGACCGCCCTGTTTGATGTATTTGTTTGCTCCCACTAAAGAAATCTAAATATAGCTGCCTTTGAATGAAAGGCAAGAGAATTCAGAGTGGTACAGCTCTTGGGAAAATGAGCAAGTCTGAAACTCCTTAATAAAGAGTTTTGCAGTGACTGCAAGCCTCAGAGACAGTATCAGCAGCCTGTGGGATGAGGTAAGGTGTTTTTGGACTTAGAAATGTCAAGCTCCATTTCTGCTCCATTTCACCCGTACGAGTCTCTTGTGGTGAGTGAAATGGAGAATGTTCATTGCCAGCCCAACTGCTTAGTAACACATTTTGTCCTCATTCACTTACAGATAACTGTAGTGACCTGAACTCAGAACTGCAGAGGGTGCTGACAGGGCTGGAGAGTGTGGTCTGTGGCAGGAAGAAGAGTAGCTGCAGCCTGTCTGTGGCTGAAGTGGACAGGCACATCGAGCAACTCACCACGGCCAGTGAGCACTGTGACCTGGCTATCAAGGTTGGCTCTGATTTCCATTGTGCACTCTCTGAGGTTATGACTCCTTTCAAATACCTACTAGGGGTGAAGGTTTCTATGAAACCAACTCTGCAGATTGGATCTATAAATTTGTTTTGAACTGAATTTCTTAATGAAAAGATTAATGGTCAGGATTTCTGGCTCTGTCTAAAAAGGACAAATTACTTGAAAACAATTCCATTACTGATATTAAGTATATCATTTTAAATGTGGTTCATTGTATGGCCTTAAAGTTTATTAGGGCTTTAAGGCCTCTGTAATACAATTGCATGAGTTATCAATCCACATTGCTAACAGAACAGAAGGTTCAGGGCCTGGGTCATATCATCCCCGACACAATGCAACAGGAGCTCAGTCGTGTCTTTAAAGTGCTTTCAGCTGACTGCTGAAGGAAAACTAGGTGCCAGGAATTTGCTGCACCTGCACATGCTCATCATGAACAAGGGGGATGCCAGGTACTGCTGATCCTGGGCCTCAGGTGTCTATATTCACCTTAGCTTAGTGACCTAGACCTAACTTCAAAGTCCTAGGGGGAAGTTGAGCAAAGGAGCAATCTAGGCTCAAGTTTCTGCTGACGGGAATCCTGGATTTCCTAAAAGAGTTATGGTGACTCGAGGTAAATTATGGTGATATACACTGATAGCACAGCTGTATTCCTACCTTTACTCGTCTCAGTTGCACATGTGCAGGTAATCAGGGGGTTTGGGGGGACACTGTTGGTCTTTCTCTGGAGTCTCCTGGCCCCTATTCTTTATTGTAATGTCAACTTGGGTCCTAGTTCCTGCCTTGACATTGAGGGAAGGAAAAGGACAAGAGTTTCTGCTAACTAGCAAGACACATAGTGAAGCCAAGTAGGATCAGATCCTTGAATTTGTGAAGAGGACCAAGCATAGCATAGGGAAAGTAGAGCAAGATTTGGGAAACTGTCTCCATCCGGGAAACAGTAAGCACTGGAGAGTGGCAGCCTTCTGTTTCTAGTACAGCACTAGAGACTTTGTTTCTCATTGCATCTCTTCATTGCCTTCTGTCCCTGCACCATGGTCCCTGTTATATTTTTTGTGTAGTTGTTCCCACAAGGCCCCTTATAGTCATGGACAGTTTCTTAAATTTGTGATTAATTCATGATTCAATGCTGGGATTATGGGTGTAAGTGCTACATCCACCCTGGGGCTATTAGCCTGAATAAGGGAGGAAAAAAAGGTTTGCTCCTGCCATCGCTCCTCTCTGTTTAATCTTACCGTTTTGCTCTTTTCTGCCTCCATGAACTGCTGCCCTCTACCATGTGCCTCTATGCCTTGGAGCCAGCTGAGTATGAACTGAAATCTCCACTGACTTAGCTAAATAAACCTTTCCTTCCTTAATTTTGCATGTTAGGTATTTTGTCCTAGCAACAAGAAAAAGTAAGGAAGACACTCTCCCCCTACTCAAATATCAGCTGGCTTATGCTTCCTTATGTAAAAGATAACACAGGTGGAGGAATAGTTTCTGAGAACAAGCAACATAAGTTCTTTTTTTCTTAATTTTATGCATTTTTCTTCTTCATTAATACTGTTGCAAATATATTTTTAGGAACTTTGAAAAATACAACATTCTCTTCTTTTTAGTTCACAGCTATCATATTAAATCCCTGCTATCTGAGAAACCTCCACATTGAGTTTCCTCTTTCCTGTGTCACTGAGGTTTATTTTTGTCTTTCACATGCATCTTAGGACTGAGCCTCATTCACAACATCTGAATTCTGATGTGACACTAAAAGTGAGAAATGCTTATTGCTGAGTTGGCACATGGCAGCCTATAATTTAAAGAAGTTGAAATTAAATGTTGCATGCAGTTTGCAACCTGCTGTTTGTCACTGCATTATCAGGATCACTGACTGACCTGCTCCCTGGATTTGTGCTCACCAGCCAACTGTGGAACTCAAGTGAGGGAGAGAAATGTTTGTGGGAGCTTGGCAGCTGTTCCCACCTAGATTGAAATCCCAGGAAGGGACTATGTTTTCCTTACTCTGGGGACTGTGAAGTAACACAGACTAAAATCTAGACAAAAGAGAGTACCTCACCTCAAATTAGGGAGAGGACCATTCAGGGTGCTTCCCTAGCCACCATCCTTACATGCAGTGATACAACTCTAAACCCTCTTTTCTGTGTCCCTCTACTCCTGTACAATTTGTTTGCTTCATGTCTACATTCTCCAAAGGAACTGAACCAGCTTTTCTTTGTGACCTTATTTTGCAGACAGTTGAAGAGATTGAGGGCGTGCTTGGCCGGGACCTGTACCCCAACCTGGCTGAAGAGCGGTCTCGGTGGGAGAAGGAGCTGGCTGGGCTGAGGGAAGAGAACGAAAGCCTGACTGCCATGCTGTGTAGCAAGGAGGAGGAGTTGAACCGGACCAAGGCCACCATGAACGCCATCCGTGAGGAGCGGGACCGGCTGCGGAGGAGGGTGAGCATGGCCACTGGTTGGCCAGGCCTTCATGGGCGTTGGGCTGAGTGAAGCAGATGCTCATTGCCAGGGCAATCCTGAGAAGTTCAAGGAGTCCCACACTTGTGACGTGCTAGACCCTTTGCATCATCCATTAAAGTAATTTCAAAGTGCTGAGGTGTTGAGAAAATAGTTTAAAATCAGTTTTCTCTGGAATCCTAAATCTAATAGTAAAATTTTATTAGGGCAATGAATCTAGACTATTCTCCCATTTACATAGACTGTCCCCAAAGATAATTAGCTTATTTTTTAAAGGTAATTAATATTTTTATAATTTTAAAAATATAGCTTTTTTTTCCTTTTCAATATATTTTAGCAACATGTTCAACTGTATAGTATCTGCTCTTATTTATGCTACATCTAATGGAAAATGACATCTTTTCTAGCATACACTTGATAAAGTTAAAATAATAGTGTATATGTATACATGTGAAACATTCTGTTTTTGTACATGTGTATGTGTGTGTGTGTACACATATATGACTCCTTATATTTAGCTCGGAGCCTACAGTAGCTTGAAAACTACTTTGGTAGTTTTCCGTTACTGAAGGTGCTGACGTTTTAGCATAGAAGCATTTGGCAGAACTGTTAAAAGCACTGTTTTCCAAAGATACAGAGGCCTGCAACTCTTTGTTTGCAAATTTAATCTGTATTAGACAGGAAGTGAAGCAATGAATTATTCAATCAGAAATATTTCAGTTCCCTTGAAACTTCATTTTGAATTAGAAAACGTATTTCATTCTCAATCTAGACAATATTAATTTGCTTCTTAGTTGTGCTCGACTCATAGTTTTGCACAGGGTTGAGTTAGAAGAGGGAAAACTACCTCTAGCAGGTCTTCTTGGCCTTCACTGCTATTGTTTCTCTTTAGCCTTTAAGGAGCACCTTGGAGGTAGCTTGTTCTTCAGTAAGGTCAGTGTGTGTCTGTCACTTGATTTTGTAGTCTATGCAGAAGTATTCTTTGTTGCGATTATTCATGAATATGGATGAAGTTACTGTTGTTGAGTGGTTTCAGGTGTGTTCTTTATTTATGACTAATTAAAGGGCCAGCATTCTTCTGTGCACATCTGAACACTTTTCCTTACTCACATGCATAAGCATATTTTCAGTTTCCAGCTCAATCAGATAGCATTCTGCATACTTACATCAGCAGGTGTAAACCACCCCAGTCAGCAAAGGCTTTCCATGGAGAGCCAGCTGGGACCACGTCAGCACTGAGGCCCACACAGCCTGTAATTTCTGGGTTGCCTTCCCTGATCTTTGTGACTCACCTGCCCATTAGGTAGGTGCTTGCTTTTAGTGTGTGTGTTCTGGCAGAGGATGTTTTGTGAAGAAAATGTTGATCTTAAGTGTAATTCTGTATGGTACTTTTGAATAAATTTCCTCTCTAATTAAGTTACTAAAGCACAGAACCACCCTTGTATTGTAACTAGCAAAAATCCAGTACCCCTCCTTCAGTGTTTTCTCTAAAACTGAAGGTCTGTAACACTGGAGGACATTAAAAACACTGTGACAGTCTCAGGGATAGTGGCACACACCTGTAATCCCACCATCCTGGGAGGCCAGGACAGGAAGATCGCAAGTTTGAGCAACTTCACAACTTGGTGAGACTGTCCCTCAAAATAACAATTTTTTTTTTCAAATTTAATAAAACAGGACCAAAACTGTAGCTCAGTGCAGAGGTTCTGAGTTCAATCTGTATATGAGGTGGGGGTAGGGATGGTTCAATATTTATTTACCTTATGTATCAAAGCTCTGGTGCTATATCCAGTGGGGTTATAGTCTAAACTGACCAGCAATGTCACCATGAGTCACTGGAAAGTTACCTAACCTCTTTATGCCTCAGTTTACTTTGCCATGAAGTATGGATAATAAAAGCACCCAATGCAGAAAAATTAGATAATACTCAGAACATGGTTACACAGCAGGGAACCTACCAAATCCAAACCGTACCCTGCAGTCTCACTATTCTGTTGTCTGGACTGCTTTCACCCTTTTCCTCATCCTGTCCCTCTATCCATGCAGGCTAGCAGTTGGAAACCAGCTGCTTATGGTCACATGGCTGTCCAGTTCTATAGGGCTCCCCAGATCCCCTTTCCTAACACAGGGCTGCAGGAAGGTGCAGTGCACTTTTCCAGGGAGAAACTGGGTCTGTTCATCTCTGCATGAGTCCAGTTGAGTATTCCTAGTATAATATGTGAGCAGGGGAGATAGCTCAGTAGAATAAGCACCTGCCTGGCCAGCACAAGGCCCTGAGTTCAATCCCCAGGACTGCAAAAAAGAAAAGCAAGGCCCTAGTGTAATAATCTCTTTTCTCTGTGAGATGAGGGACCTGTAAGTGGGGCCCAAGACAGAGAATCCTCAGAGCTGTGGAATGTGTGCCTTTTCTCGAGGAACAGTATGCAGGGTCCCTCTGAAGTGGTACTTGCACCTGGGCTCCAGAAATGTGAGCTCACTTTCTAGCTGTCCGCACCAGTGTTTCTTCACCTGTCTACCCTCAGCCAAGCCTGTGATAAGGCCAAACTGCTTGCAGGCTAACTTTGCTATATAGAAAATAACTGAATCTGTTTATTGGAAAGCTGATAAGAAGTTAGGAAGATGGCCAAAATGCTGACCTTTTACTTGTTGCAACCATTCTGATAATCAGATCCAAGTATGCACTTTAGTGGGCAAAAACAAAAGAGAGAACAATGCACCTGTCAAACCTACAGAGATGGAAATGCTGCTGGGCTTGTTTTTCTTCTCCTGGTTCATAAATCTGTTTCAGCCTCCTCAAAGTTTTCATAAACAGTTAAATTCCACTTTCCCAAAACACCATGTAAATTAGATGTATAAGAATAAATATGTGGGGGCTTTGATGTAAATAGATTTTGATTTCTTAGTCATTTGGGGGCTTCAAGCAAAGCTTTACAAAATCTCCACGAGGAGAATGATTCTCTGCAAAAGCTCAAGAAGTACATTAAGATAAACTGTCTCACCCTTATTAAGTGGAGCTTTTCCAGCCTCGTGAGTCTCACCCTTCTGTCATGTAGGAACCATCTCATCTCCAACAGCTCCATTACACAATGAAACTAAGAAGTATAGTACAGTTTAATTGCTTGAAATCGCAGCTCCTTGGTGAGCACTGCTGCACCTCACCAGTAGAACAGACATGCTCTGAGATGGCTAATAATGTTTCTAATCCCACTCACACCCCAGTGCCACCTTTCAGTTCTGTTTGTCATTCATCCATGAGCCACAGTCACAGATGACTTCATTAGCCTGCAGCCCTGTATGTGCTCCTACAGTGCTCCTGGCGCATAGAAGTACCTGTAGCTGCCCCGCCACACTCACCCAGCCTCACATTTTGGGGGAGACTTCTGCCATTGCAGAAACTGTCTCTGGCAGCTCTTCCACCGAATTCCTATTCCACAACTTTCCGTCTATGCCTGTGTCACTTTCTGTCTGTGGCTGATCTCATGTATTCCTGGCTCTGCTGTGTGTGTGACTTTCTTGTGTATGTTTCCTCTGCTGTGCCATTAGGGGCAGAGAAATCAGCAAATTACATCCCTCACTTAAAAGCATACTTGTTGGTATAAGCAAGGTCCTTCTTTGAATTTATTTGTTCCTTTTGTCCTTTATCCCTACCCTCTCCCCCACATTGTATGTATGTATCCTTGTAAGCTACACTGTATTATGTGTTCTTTTTAACTTAAAGTTTCTAGACTGCAGCCCTCCTTGCTTTCTTTGCTTCAGAACTCTCATTGTAAGATCTGTCCAAAGCGCTGTGTCCATCCCGTCAGATGTCTCGCAGAGCTTCTATGTCAGTGATGAGCAGCCTTCACTGGGCCGAGGCTGACAGCCAGCCTCCCTCCCACTCCCTGAGCTGCAGACCATGTCTCATGTATTTCCCTTTAGTCCTGTGGGGATTTCTGTGCATTATACCCAAGAGTGAGATTGTTAAGGCCTAAGATGTGGGTGGCCTTATTTTAGTCATGCAAGTGGCTTCTTGATTGGCTTGTCAATCCATCCACTCAGCAGCAGCACAAGAGGGTTTCTCCTTCCCTGAAATCCCTGCGCTTTTCGTACTTACCTTTGTCTCTCATCTCACAGTTTCTGGGTTTAATTTCTTAAGCATGTGTCCATAGGAAGTTCTTCTAGTGAAGATCTATGGATCATAAATGTTAATCTTTGACAGTATCTTTATTTTTGCCTACACATAAACTTTTTAAATTATTAATTTATTTTTAATTTTAAGGCAGGGTCTCAATATGTTGCCTAGACTGTTCTTGAATATCTAGGCTTAAGCAGTTCTTCTGCCTCAGTGTCCTATGAAGCTGGGACTATAGGGAAGTGTGCCACCTAGTCAGGCTTGTTTTTAACCAGATGATTGATAGATAGACAGATAGATAGATAGATATACATAGACAAAAAATAATACGGATTGAATAAGGAGATTTTTTGAGTGTTAAATTGGCTTAACATCTACTCAAACATATCTGTCTGTGGGTCTATCAATATTAGGGATGGAACCCAGGGTCTTCACGCTGAGCTATGTTTCTGAGCCCCTTTTATTCTTTATTTTGAGATAGGGCCTCTAAATTATTAAAGAAACATTCATTGTTTCTTACTGGTGAACAGTCAAAATCCTTTCTTTTAGGTTTTTTTAATACAAAGTATGTGATTGTTATCTGCACTCATGCTGTTGTGCAGCAGCATGTCAGAATTTAGTATCCATTGCTCTGCCTCTCCCATTCCTCTTTCTTTGTGCTCCCTCTTCCTTAGGTAACCAACATTCACTTCCCATCTTTTTATAGGAAATCAACCTTGTTAGATGCCACCCACTTAGTAGTTGCATCACTTCTACAGATGTCAAAAGAAATGATCAGTAACTCAGTACCTTAACACAAATATGTTAAGTACTTACAGTTTTGAAAATGCAACATCTGGAATGTGTCACATTCACTAAAATCCAGGTGTGAGAAGGGTTGTGGCCTTCTGGAAGCTTGAAGGGAGAGATGGTCACCTTTTCAGCCTTCCCAGTGTCACAGACAGCCTGCCCTGTGTAACAGTACTCACTCTGCAAAACCTTCAGTGTCGTATCTCAGGGCTGCTCCCCCATTCTTCCTTTTCCTCCTCATCTTCCTCCTCTTCCTCTTCTTCTTCCTCTTCCCTAGGGTCTCACTATACAGCTCAGACTTGAGTGATCCTCCTGTTTTCAGCCTCCACAGTGCTGGGATTACAGGCATGTGCCACCACACCTGGTCTCTGTTGTCAGCTCACTGTGCCCAGGGGCACAGTGCAGGATGTGGTGCCAGGGATCGAACTGCAGTCCCTGTGCTTGCCTGAGCAGGCATTTAATGAGCTGTGCTATCTCACCTGCCTTTCAGAGCTCTACTTCTGACCCCTCTTCCCCTCCTTCAAGCACTGTTTGTACCTAAAATACCATATTGTACCTAAGTTATTGTATGTACACACCTCAAGTACATGGACTCTGGGGGCTACTAGTCAGCCTATTACAGTAGTCTTGCTGGTACTCAAATTTACAGTGACAAGACTTTTTTAGTGATACTGACAAAATTTTCTGGAGAGTGACTATCAGTGACTATTGAAAGCACTGACACTGTGGAAGGAAATGATATGGACCAAGACCTCTGCCCTCAGAGTCTAAGATGCTTCATGTTCACCACAGGTATTTTTGATAACCTGCTTGCTTTACTGTATCATTTCTCATTCTCTGTCCTAAACTTAACTGTTGTGACATAGTTCACAGTTTGCTTTTGTTCATGGCATGGGTTTATGTGATGTAGGTGGCCAGCTCTCTGGCTTTGTCTTCCTCCCTCTGTGCTTATTCCTCTGTGTCAGATGGCTTTGAGACCTGAGTCTCCTAGTCATGGGAAACCTGTGGGTCCTATTTCTTAAAACTGCTGCATGTTTTTAAATTCAATTTTTGAGGCAGGAAGGGGCCTGCAAAATCCAGACCAATGTTGAGTATTAATGTACAATTCTGGGGTCTCATGATGTACACATGGTATATGTTTGGGCTTTGTAGCTAAATGTGTCATAGATCTGGAGTTTGGATTTTTATAGATGTACCCTCTGCACAGCCCCAGTGATCGCTTCAGACTGTGTAGTCAGTCCTCTCTGTCTACTTTGCACCAGTGGGTAGGGCAGAAAGGCTCCAGGCTCTATAGCATGGAGGCTTTACTCAGACTGCCTGACTGGCAGGTCCCAACTCCTGCTGATCCTGTATTGACATCCCTCCCTCCATGTTGTCAGGGCCTCAGATACCCACTTCCTCTTGACCTTGGGAGTTGCAGTTCTCATTTCTGCACTTACAGATTTTGTTGTCTGTCTTTTGGTCCAGTGAATTTCCCTCCTTTCTCCACACTTGAGCAGAAGGTGTGCCTGCTACTTCAGCTAAGGCTGTATGTTCTCAGTTGCTGGCTACTGAGCTATAGAAACCTCTGAAAACCTGTGTTCAGCCAGCCATCTTTCTCATCCTGCCTTTATGGGATCTTCTGTGTCAGAGTCTAAACCTTGCCACCCTTCTTCAGGGTAGATTAGTCTTCTCCCTTTGTAGGTGTAATGCAATTTTTAAATTGTGTTTTTTGCATTATTTTGTATACTCTTCCCCAAAATTAAGGTGGGAGAGAAAGCCATTTTAACCTACCTAGCTGGCTGGCTTTCTATGATAGACTCAATACATGATAGTTGGAACCTACCCCACTGACTCATAATTACCATGAAATAATAAAGCACAGACCAAAATGAACTGTTTAATATCCTTTAGTTTTCAGAGACATTTCCAGAACTGAATCTTTTAAAATGAGAGCAGATATTTGAACTTAGAAAATATTTTTGGTGCACCTGTGCACACATATGCATCATGCAGAATGACTATAAGTAGATGTCCCTGCTCAGGTAAAATAGAACATAGGCACTGCTTTGTCTTAATTTACAGTATCCTCTACATTTTTTCAATGTACATGTTTTACTTTTGTGATTAGAAGAAAAGACATTTTAACTAATTGGGATTTTAAGAATAGCATTCACGCAGACACTGTGTGCTTGGCTTGTCGAGGCCCAATCCAGCATAATCCCTCCCTCTTGCTATGGTGGACAAGCATCTTTCTGGTCTGGAAACTGTTTCCAGGTGAGCGCTGTCTTCGTGTTATGAGGACACAGCCACTTCCATCAATGCACAGTTCCCAGAAGCCTTTGCAGAACATCAGCCACTTTTGAGGTATTTTAATATTGAGTGCAACTTGTTCCAGGGGGATTTGGCTTCTAATATGTTGATGAATTACTGAAATTTCAATTACTTTTGCTTCCCAAGTTAGCAGAATGGAGACATCACAGATAATTTCTATGAAAAGCTGTCCTGTGGCTTGTACAGTGGGGTCTGTGTGCCCGGCCTCTGCCCATGCAAGAAGGGCTTTCAGCGGCAGGGTTGGTTCCACTCTGCCTGTCTGTGAGACTGAAGAGTTTCCTGTCCTTCAGAGTCCCTTAGGTCGGTCACAGAAAAGTCTAGTACCTGTGCCTTCATAAGGACTTTTCAGTGCTATAATCAGTTACCCTTCAAGGTAGCCCCTGTATCCTGGTGATAAATGTGATCACAAAAGGACTGACATCTAGGGATGAGTTCCACTTATGTGGAAATATTTCCCTTTGAAGCCTCAGAATTGTCACTTAGAGAAGCAGGATTGGCACATTTAAATTTTCTTCAGGTAAATATATATCATAAATAAATTTGAAGGCCTTGTGTTATTTTTTACCCAATAGGGCTACTCAGATATTCCTTCTCCCTCTTCCTAGGATGTTCCTGTCCTAACTCACCTTTTCACTGGTAGGTTCACTGTCGTTTCATCTTAGCCTGCCATTCCTCCCAACTCAGAAATTCTTCTAAACCCACTTCCAAATAAGTAGCAGTTCTTTATTACCTGCTTGTCATCCAGATCCTCACACTAGTCCACCTGCACTGTCCTTCTCAGGCCCTAGTTCGTCACCACCAAAGCTGGCCCCTTATTCTGTCGTCATCTGTAAGATCCCACTCAAATGCACTGCTCTCTTGGGGAAACTGCAGATGGAACTGTTTTCTTCCCCTTTTCTACTGCCTGTAGCACCCAAGTGCCTTTGTACTGAGATTATCTCTTTTCTCCTGGGTCTGCATCCCAGGACAATGGAGAGTCCATTCTGGATCCTACAGTGTCCAGAATAGCATAAGGCACTTGAGGCTGCATGAATAAATATTCCTTAAAGGTGTGCATCCCTCCTCTGCCTTACAGTCCCTTAGATCATCTTCCTGGTATTTGTGAAGAACAAGTCAGTAACTGGTCCTGTTAAGGACTCAGTGACTTTGTGGACTCGACCAGAGGTGTAGCCTTATAGTGAGGCTGAGCCCTTCCTATAAAGGAAAGGCTTGCCATCTGCCCATCTGGTGGCTCTTGTATTTTTGGCCAGGGAAACGATCAACCCTGTCTTACTGCCTTATGGTTTCAGGTTCGAGAACTTCAAACTCGACTGCAGAGTGTGCAGGCCACAGGCCCCTCCAGCCCTGGCCGCCTTACTTCTGCCAACCGCCCTATTAACCCCAGCACTGGAGAGCTGAGCACCAGCAGCAGCAGCAATGACATTCCTATTGCCAAGGTGAACTCCCGGGGACCAGACCAAGGGCAGGAGCACTTCCTGTCATCTGAACATGCCAGCCTCCACTGAGCATGCCACTGCAAGCATGTTACCAGTTCAGCCGCCCAGCAGGCTTCCCCTGGGACTTTTCACAGGCCTCCCACACTGAACTGCAGGGGGAGATAACCCACTAATGGTTTTAAGTCTCTCCTGGCTGCCACCTGGACACCAGCTCTCATTAATCAGCCAGCTGGAGAATGTCACAGCTGCCAATATACAGTGGAGAGTGAGACATTATGTTAAGTGCTATAGCACTTCACAGTAGATGATAGCTGCTGTCAGGGACTAAGGTTCAGCCCACAGAGACTCACATAATGAGCCAGTGATATTCTCACTCACAGGACCCACAGTTCCAGTTCTATCAGCAAAAAAATAAAAAATCGTGGGGCAGGCTGTGTCAGGAAGGCACACCCAGGCCCCAGGCCTGTATCACATCTACCGCAGAGACTATTGAAGTGATGAATGGCCTCTTGCCAGGTAGCCCTGGTAGTGTCCACAGTAAGTTTGCAAAGTTTTAGGGAAGTCATTGTTTCTCACCCACAAGTGTGCTTGTCCCCCAGCAGACCTTGGGGATAGAACTGGAGTGCTATTGGAATCTTATAACTAGAAGTCAGAGGTTCTAATCAATCCTCCCACAACAAAGTCTAATCCAGCCCAATATGTCAGTGTTGCTGAGGTCAAGAAGCAATGAGTTAAACTGATGGTAGAAGAACTGAACAAGTGAGATGTTTGAAAGACATTAGTAAGTCAGTTTAATTTAGGGTCTTCAGAGTGAACCTGAAGAGAGTGTGTACTTTTTTGATTGTTGTTTTGTTTTTCAAGATTGCGGAGAGGGTAAAGCTATCAAAGACAAGGTCCGAGTCCTCCTCATCTGATCGGCCAGTACTGGGCTCAGAAATCAGTAGCATTGGGGTGAGTGTTGCTGAGGCAAATCTATGAGGTACCCCACAGACCTCAATAGAAAGCTGCTCCTAGCTGATAAAAGAACATCTAAACTTTACCTCAAGAACCCAGTAACTTCTGCTGTAGTGATGTGGAGCAGCAGGGAGCTTAAATTGGGGAAAGAAGGTGAGACCTAGCAGCGCAGGCTTGGGGGATGCAGCTGTATTTTGATCATGTTTTATGCACTGCTTTCATAGTAGGTAGCTTTCTATGTTAGAATTACAATACAGAAACCACGATCTAATGCCAGATTCTCAAGAAATGTTAGCTTTTAAATTGTTCTGCATGCCGAGTATGCCTGGGAACCCAAAATGATACTCCTTACAAGTGGCATTTCAGAAGTGTCTAAAATTCATACATATCTGTACAGGTGTCCAGCAGCGTGGCAGAGCACCTGGCCCACTCCCTTCAGGACTGCTCTAACATCCAAGAGATTTTCCAAACACTCTACTCACATGGATCTGCCATCTCTGAAAGCAAGATTAGAGAGTTTGAGGTGGAAACAGAACGGTTGAATAGGTAAGGAGCACTTCTTCACACTTTGGGGGATGAGAGCTGCACCACCCCTTGTTTTCAGTATAAACTGTGACTGCAGGGAGGTCGGTCCTGTAGGTGGGGTGAGGGGCCTTCCTTCCACTGAGGGCTCAGGAGTGTCACAGCCACCACAGCCAGCTTAAGCCAGCTTAGTGGGCACGTGACCTGCGCTCACACAGGTCTCATGCTTAGAAAGACTCCACACTGTTTTACTGCTCTGCTGTTGCTGTTTTAAATTCTTAGTAATTTATGAACCAGGGGCTCCAGTTTTTCATCTCTCTGGACCTCACATATTGCACAGCAAGTCCTGGAGCAGTGCACAGAGAAAGGTAAGTAGGTCACACACAGATGGCTGCCACACATGTAGGCCTGTGCTGCAGAGATGGTGAGAGACGTCCTGAAATGTTGAGTCAGCATCCCAGAGGCGCCTGGAGCTACCAGGAAGCAGCAGAGGTGGTCTGGTGGAAATGCTTCTGGGCAAGACATGCTCTAACTCTCCCTGTTCTTGCTAATTTCCTAATTTTTATTCATGTTTCTGCCAGTGTGCCCAATGCTGAGTCCCAACATCATATGCTTATTGTCCTACTGAGAGTAAATTCACCTATACTTTTGTGGATTCTTCACAGTTTTGCTGATAGATAGTTTAAATTTTCCTTCTACCTCTTAGCAAGACCTGGAGTTTGTGTGTCATCCCAGTGATAGAAGAGCTGCTAAAAAGCAAAGGAAAAGTACCATGGCCAAACCATGCTAACCACCCTGACTCAGGCATGGTTCTGTGGTAGCAGCGTGGATTGTTGAGCCACATCCAAGTATGATGTGGCTACTTTGACCTAAAGCTTATTAGCTAACTAGGAAGAAATATAGACACTATTCCATCTACCACAGCAGAGTCCCATTCCCTTTCTGTATGGCAACACTAAACAAATTGCTATGTTAGTCCTTCCTGATTTGAAGCTGCTTAATACAGTTTTTGTGAAATAAAGAAATGTGACAGTCTAAGTCATTTAAAATATTAAATTTAAATAGTTTCCAAATCCTAAATACTTATAGTGACAGTTTTGAAGATTACCAAGAGGCAGTGAAGCAGAAACAGTCTCCTAGTATCACTGGCCTGGGAGTGCTAAAAAATTGAATCAGATATGCCCTTTGCTGTTTAATGAAGTCAGGTGCCTGCAGGGGGCTTTCATTTTAGTAGAAATCTGCTCTCTGGTGACTGTGGTACTTAACAAGCCTGCTTTGTGGCTGCACTGGGGGAGGTTCCTTTTTCCTGAATTATGCGCAATCAGGAAAGCCCAAAGATGAGAGAAATTCATACTTGTGGCTCATGTATTATGTTGTTTAGCAGCTTATAATGGGCTTTCACAACTGCTTCATGTTCAACTTACAGTGTAAATGTAGTACAGTATCATTTTACACATGAGAAAACAAAGGTTTTAAAGTTGAAGGAAAGTAACCCTTCTTAAGTCTAGAGCTGTATAATAACTGAGGCAAAATTCTAATTCCTGCCCTTTGACTTCACTTCCATTACCTATTCTGGGATCATAGGTACAGCAGGAACCTAGGGATACCTAGATATAACCTGCTAGTATTTCCAGATGTCTGTTACTGAGCTACCTATCTTCACATAGGCCTGTTGTTCCCCAGAAATGCTAGCCTTTAACTTTGCGATTTCTGAGGGTTGGCGAGAAGTACCTACCTCGAATATATGTCCTCATTTCACACATCTGTGTTATGCACCCACTGTGTTCTCCCCTAGTCTATATTTAAAGCAAATAAAACAGACAAGGTTCCTTGTTCTGCTATGGGAGATAGACAGAAATGCTCAAATAAGAAAGCTCCAGCACTGAGAAAGTAACAGGATTATTATTATTATTGTATGTGGTAATGAGGATGGAATTTAGGGCCTTGTCCTTTCTAGGTAAGCACTCTGGCAATGAGGGTTGATTTTTTTTTTCTTGTTGTTGTTTTGCTTTTGATAGATGGCCAGGAAAAATGTCTTTGGGCAGGGGTGGGCTTGTGACAGACCAGGAAGAATCTTACAGACCAAATTACCAACCTCAAGCCTAGTAAAAAGTAAACATGGAGGAGAAACTGTCTGAAAATCAATGGGATTGAGCTAGGTAAGGGAAGAGAAAGGGAGAGGCAGGGCCCAGCTCTCTGGGATACTGATTTTCAGGCCATGGGCAAATTTTATTCTTCTAAGTTTGATTGGAAGTTGTTAGAGCTTTTAAATAGGGTAGGAACATGGTCTTTTCTCCTGAAAAGATCACTTCGAGTGAAGAATGAAAGGATGGGATAGGTGGAAAGAGAGGTGGTAGAAGAGGACAAGGATGGTACCACAGGCCTGGTTCAGGATACACGTGACCATAAAACTAGCGGAAGCCCCAGCAGATTAGGTCTGGATATAAGAGAAAGGGTAAACGCAAAGATGCTTCGTGTTTAGCTTGTACTGTTAGAGAATGATAGTGGGGAAGGCCAGAGTTTGGGGAAAATCAACGATTTCTTGATTTCTTCTTGGAATGTTAAATAGGAAATTAGCCTGTGACTGCCAGATGGAAATGTCAGCAGACAGCTGACTATGTGGGACTGGCACTCAGCTAGAGGTCTGGGCTGGAGAAGTTTGAGAGCCACAGGAACAGAAGTGCATGCTGAAGTTTGGGACTGGATGAAATCACCTCTTGGGATGAAATCACCTCTTGGGTGAGATCAAGTCCTGCGCCTGGGCCCTGAGTGAATGCCGAGCCTCACAGCTTTTATAAAAAAATGAGATGGGGAAGAAATTGCCATGGTTCAAGACAAAGACTAGCAATGATCCCTGACCTTAAAAGAGAGAGGCACTCTGAAAGGAGCATTTGGGCCTTGGCTGCATGGAGGCCTAGAGCTGAGTAAATGGTTTCATCTAATTAGTGGGGACTGAATGCACCCTGAAGTCATAAATGAGAGTGAGTATGGTTTGAAGGAGTCTAAATATGAACAGGACAAGAAAGCTATAATACTTTGCCTTGGATTGGCCTTGGGGTCACCAGAGTGAGATGGTGACCTTAGTTCTGACTCACTACACATCTTCCTTGAGGATGAGTGTCCCCATGTTCTGTGCTGAGACAGTGACTCTGAGATTTACTCTCAAGGCAGACGGCTTCAGCATGCCTTAGCACTGCCAGTGAAGCTCAGAGTATTACATGAGGATGTGTTGTTTTCAGAAAATGAGAAGCTAAATATTTTCTATTTTGATTTTCATTTTTTGTTTTCTCACTTTACCTCAGAATTATTTGTCCTGAGCAGACAGTTTTAAATCTGATAAAAGTTCACACTGACCCCACCAGTAGAATTGCTGGACCATCTAACCTGGTAGGAGCTGTGACACATCATCAGTGGGTCCTGGTATGATTATTTGTTCACTCACAGGTGCATCTTTTGTTTCTGTTCTGTAGTGCATAGGTAAAAAAGAGACAGGCCTAGGCCCAGGTTGTGTGGGTCAGATCGCTGGGCAAGGCACTTAGCTGTTCTGTGTCCGTGTCCTTTTCTGGGAAGTGGAGATAACATGATTAAGCAGAGCCTCCACAAACAGCACCCTTCTGCTGTGCAGGCCGACTGGTAAGAGTTCAGGCATTATGCTTGGGAGAGCCTTCAGATCACACAGCTGTTATTTCTTGGATTATCCCCAGCCTCACAGAGTACCTGGCCCATGGAACATGTGGAGCACAGTAAATGGAAAATAACTGGGAGCTTGCTTTTTATTTCTGATTCACTCGGAATTTAATGGCTGTTTTATTTAGCATTATTTCCTTGATGATTTTGTCATTTGCATTTGCACATGACAAACCCACATAGTCACATGCATTTCTAACCTGAATATAAATGAGAAAATTAAAATATTGCCAAAATAATTACTTACTGGAAATGATTTTTCTTGCTTTGTAGCCGTATTGAACACCTCAAATCCCAAAATGACCTCCTGACCATAACCCTGGAGGAATGCAAAAGCAATGCAGAGCGGATGAGCATGCTCGTGGGGAAGTATGAGTCCAACGCCACCGCGCTGAGGCTGGCCCTGCAGTACAGGTGTGGCACCGGGGTGGGAAGACGCAGCTGATCTCTGTGCACTTGCAGTTATAAGTACATCCATAACAATCTGCATATAAGTACAAACCTTGCTTTTAGGAGATTGGATAGAGGGTTGGACCAGCAAATACTAGTGTGACATGTATTGAAAATCAATTGGTGTCTTGAGCAATTAAGAGATTAACAGTAATAAATTAGTATCAGTGTGTTTCTCTATGACTTTCTACTATATTCCTCCTACTATATTTTGCCTATTTTTTTCAAGTAACCACTCAAAATACCAGTTTTCAATTATGTATTTATTAATTTTTTTCTGGTCTTTATGTATTTTGTACATAATTACACATCTAGTGTACTTTTCTCCCTCCTTTTTCTTTCTTGTTCATACTTTCTTCTTTCTCTTACCTTCCACTCCCCTTCCCCTTCCCCTTCCTCTCCCTCCCTCCTTCAACTCCCTCCCTGCCCCCCCCTCATGTGGTAAATTGACCAGCCTGGCTTGATCTTGCCAGTCTGCCCCCTCAGCCTCCCAGAGTGCTGGAATTATAGGCAAGTATACCACACTCACTTTTTTCTTTATTATGTTACAGTTTTTTAAAATGTCATCATTTTTAAATATACTTTCTTCAGTTTATTTTAAATGATTATGTCCCCTGCGTTGTTTATGTATTTCACTTTCTTAATTTCTCTGAAAAGACATTTTGAAACTTGCAGACTTTTAAAGCTGAAATTAATTCTATGATGAATAATTTTTAGAAAGATAAGGTCTTCAATCTTATGAATATTTTCCTTAGTGTAAACTCAGAAACAAGAATCATAGATCAAATGATATAAATATTTTCATGGCTCTTCAGATGTGCTACCAGCTTTTTTTTCCAGAAAAACAAGCCAGTTTGAACTACCATAATTCATTCATTTGTGAGCAAGTGACTCATGTTTGTACCAATTTTTCCCAAATGTATCTGCTTTGGAATTTATCAGTTTTTAAATTAATGCTTGTTTGAAGCTATAAGATTGGGGCTGGCAAGATAGATCAGCATTCTAAAGTTCCTGCTTAGGCAAGCTTAGGCAATCACAGGGATCCCCACACCCTATGCTACACCAGTCCCACCCACAGGGTGGGCTGAATCAGCCACAAAAAAAAAAATTACAAAACTAATATGAGTATCTTCATAGGTTTATTATATCAGTGTCACCACAGAAGCATAGTTGCCAGGGTCTCCAGGTAGTTGACTGTCTCACTTTTAACACCGTCTAAAAAGTTAAGCACTGTTTTAAGAATATTTCACTAAAAAAAAAAAAAAAAAAAAAAAAGAACAACACAAAACTAATACAATGAGGCCAAAATATGACATTAGTCATGCAAGTTTACAGATATACCAAAACAAGTAGAAGATCCTCCTTAGCACAACTCATTAAGCCACCCCCATGACCAGTCTGCTTTTGAAAGGACAAAGGGCCTCCTTCCACATTAGCACATCCTCGTGGATAAGCCGAACACCTCCAGCCTAAACCGTGGTCTGAACTTGCAAGGAAGAACGGCCAGCACCTCAAACTTAACTCTTAGTGCAGGATGATGAATGCAAAGACATCAATAGCTGATGTCCTCTCAAGTGAAGATTGGCTAAGGCAACATGTCCCATGCTCAACTTCCAGGAGTTAGTCAACCATTTGACTAAGGCAGACACCTTGTTAATATAGGCATGCACACCACATCAGTGCCACTTCTTGTTTCCACATCTGCGCCACTTCCTGTTTCCACATCTGCAGGCTGTGGGAAAGTGGTTGGTCTGTGACCTCCCTTGTTTGCCTAGTGGATAATAGACACGGAATGACTGTTTCTTCATTTCTTAGAATCCTAACACAAAGAAGAGATCTTGTGAAGTCCCAAGAGTGTTTCAGGAAGCCTTTTACAAGTACCTAAAAGAACTCTGTGATGGTGGAACTGTTGATTATGGTAACCACTAGCCCCAATGGCTATTTTATTTTAAAAGTGTTTCAGATTTAAATATGAAATGTGGCTAGTGGCTATCATATAATTCAAGTCTAGGTCAAAATGGTCTCTTTCAGGGGCATTACATTAGTTATTGATTATTCTATGACAAATTATTTTGTCAGTTTGGAAGATCAAGAGCCTGGAATTGGATTAGTTTTGCCCTAGGGTCTCTTAGAAAGCACAGATGCAAGGCTGCATCTTCTTAAACCTTAACTGGGACTAGAAGTTCTGCTTCTAAGCAGGGTCACTTGCATGGCCATTGGTGGTGACCTTTTTCCCTGGCCTTGGGTGGAAGCCTTAAGTTCCTCAACACAAGAGCCTTTCCAGGGTACAGTTGGACAGTGTTGAAGACTTGGCAGCTGCCTCCAGCCTCCAGAGCTAATAAGCTGACAGGGAAGAGGAGGAGTGAGCCAGGGATCAAGATGGTGGTTTTTAATAGTCTAATTCTAAGAGTAGTATTCCACCGTTTATCACAAAGGCCAATCCTGTGACAGCGCAGGAGTGTCGGCATTGGGGTGGCACCTGTGCAGGTTGCCACAGATATGTCACGTGTCTGTTTGAGTTGGTCATCAAAGAACAACCAACCTGCTTCTTCCACCATATTGATTCTCTTTTTATTATTCTAATACATTGTTTCTTTGTATAAAATAAAAATAAAAATAATTTATTTTTTAAAATTTTTTGTACCAGGAATCAAAAACTCAGGAATTTGCACGTGCCAGACTTTTTCTTTTAAAGGCCAACATACAGAGCCCTGGACTTTGTCCAGTGAATATTCTTGGGTAGCTTCCTCCCTGTGTTGGATGGTGAGGCTGTGCCAAATCCTGAGCTGTCCCCACCCAGGAAATGGCATTGGCACAAAGGTACTCACCATTCATTCCATGTCAGAGTTGAGGGAGCCCTGTGCTTTGTTTCAGTGAGCAGTGCATCGAAGCCTATGAGCTCCTTCTGGCACTGGCTGAGAGCGAGCAGAGCCTCATCCTGGGGCAGTTCCGAGCTGCCGGCGTGGGCTCCTCCCCCGGTGAGTGTCCCAAGTCCCTCTGTTCTTCCCCATTGCATTCCCTAGCCTCTCATGCTTCACTACCCCCTTCTCAGCTGCTGGCATTGAGTCATCTCTCAGCAACATGAAATTCATTTGTCAAGTGTGTTTTTTCATTTTTCCTCATGACTGAGTGGGTAAATTGTTTATGTTGAATGTAGCAATAACTGAAGTGGAAACAGAATTACAGACAAGTTAAAACAAACAAACCTTCTTAGGACACATATTCTCTTGGGCTGGCAGGAGAACCAGATGGAGTGGGAGGTCCACAGTAGGATGAAAGGGACTAATCCACTGGAAAACTGCTTTCTTAGGTCTGTTCTTGGCCTTTAGCTTGTCTTGTTGCTTTTATTTGCTGTGTGTTCTCTGAGTCTGTTTGTCTGAGTAGTTTTGGAGCCTGGGTTCCTACATCTGCTCTTGATGTCTTAATGAATAAAGAAATAATTTCGCACCCATCATGGATTGCTCACCCACTGGTCCCAGCCACAGTGCAACAAGGGGCTCTACCACCCTTCTTCCTTTGGGCCATCTTCCTTGTCCCTGTGCCAGGGCTTATGTATCCTGTGGATCCACACTGCTCCCCTTTTACTTCCACTACTCAAATTTGAGTGCTTTGACTGAAAAGTGGTGCATCATTTGCTGAACAGCAGCCAATGATAGTGGCTCTGAGGCCTTCAGTGGCCAGAAGATGCCTGGGGAGACAGTGCTGGGGAGGTAGCCATGAAGAGGAGCTGTCACCCTCAATGTGTAATCTCACCTCTGTATCAGCACTCTCTTTAGAGATGCAATGTCAAGGTGCAAAGCTGAAATAACAGGGTCACTCCTCAGCCAAAGGTGGGAGGTATGGGCAGACCAGGTGTGCCCATTGTTGTGGACTGGCTTTGAGCTATGTGTTCCCATGAGGGCTAATGCTTCTAGGATACACCTCACAAGGTCACCAGCCCTACCCGAATGACTTGCCTGTCCTGCTCCTTCCCCTGGCAACATCTAGATTTCATTCTGAACATTCACATGTCCTCCCTCCTGTGGTTATGGTACGCAGAGGAATCTGAATCAGATCTAGAGGAAAGAAAACAAGCTGGGCATTAATCTCTGGCCTCATACCCAAGTTATCCAGCAGAGCAGCCAATCTTTATTTGCGTGGGTGATTGTCTTCAACCTCTCTTTTCTCTTTTCTAATAACATTACCAGTCCAGCTCTGAAGTGGAAAGTGTGCCAGCATTTCCATTAGAAATCTCATTTTTGAGGCTCTTTTAACTGAGCCATAAAATTTTATCCCTCATGTGAAATAGAACCTAAATGATCCTGGCCAGCTGATTGATTGATAGGTAGGTAGGTAGATGGATG
>PVKA01013061.1:0-56026 GCA_004027165.1 Ctenomys sociabilis | reverse complement strand
GCCTGCGCCACCACGCCCGGCTACATTGGAATTTCAACATAAGAATTTTAGAGAGACACAAACATTCAAAAAAAACTATACAAATTAAATTTAGCAGAATTTAGTGGGACACAGAAGAATTCATGTGCCAGGGAGCACTCAGAACCCGTGAGCACCAATCTTTTATAGGAGGAACACAGCCGCACAGTAGAAAAATCACCCAACTGGATATAGCTAGGTGCCTGCCTTATTTGAGCATGGTATGATGAGGTAACTATTTATGATTGGCTGGATTCTGTTTGCTTGTGGTTGGTGGTAATTCAGGCCTTCTTTATATACTTTGACTGCGTTCTGGGTTTGAGTAGGAACTCAAAATACAGAGTTAGCCCTAGACTAAGGTGTTCCTTAATTGCAGTAATAAAGCTTTTCTGTAACATGGGTGAGTAAATATTTTAGGCCTTTATAGCTAAAGGATGTTGCCGCCCTACTCAATTCTGCCCTCAAAGGGCAAAAGCAGCCATAGACCACACAGCCATATACAATCACAGATGACACCAAGTAGTGGACATGGGGGTGTTCCAATAAAATAAGTTATGAAAGCAGGTAGGGGTAGACAAGTGGTGGTCTGCCCACCCCTAAGGACTTTCTGGTCTCCATGAATAGACGTTGAAGTATGAGCAACTCGTAGTGAGCCCTACAACCACCAAATCCCTGGCAGCCATTCAATGTAGGAGGATCCAGCAGAGCGACTTGAGTTTGCAAAGTTTGGGGAGTGACCCTTTCTTCCCTTTCCTCTTCCCGCCCCTTTGCCCAGCATCCTCACACTCAGCTGAAGCGACGCTGACAGAGTCGGGGTGAGATCGGGTGGGTTGGGTGGGCTTCTTAGGGGCCCGACGCGGGGACTTCGGAGAAGGTGAGGTCGCCCAAAAGTTGGAGCCCAATCAGCACGGAGTTGAACTCGCGCTCCCCAACCTTCAGGTGACCCCGCGCGGCGGCAGGCGGCGGCAGGCGGCGGCTGCAGCGACCACAGCCCGCAGCGCTCGGAGCGCCTCCGGGAGGACAGGCGGCGAGCGCGGCGAATCGTCATCCGCCAGCCGAGCGCCAAGCTCCGCGCCTGGGGGCCGCGAGGGAGAAGCGAGGCTCCAGTGCGCGCCGCGTCCTCTTCGCGCTGCGCGCCGTCCTCGCCCCTCGCCGCCGCCTTTGAACCCCGGGGAGCGGGTGCTTGGCTGCGGCCGCGGTGGTGGCGGGGGCGGCGGCGACTCGGGGCCGCAAGGGCTGCGCTTCGCCCCGGCAGCAGCAGCAGCGTTGGCGGCGACTGAGGTGCCCGTGGCTCAGGATGCGGCCGGGGGGCGCGCTGCTCGCCCTGCTCGCCGGTCTGCTCCTGCTCCTGCTGCTGCGCCTGCTCTCCTGCCCCGCCGACGCGCCCGCGCGCGCCAGGTAACCCGGGCCCCTCCGGCAACCTCCGCGTGCTGCGCCCCCGCGTGCACCCCGCCGTGCACCCCGGAGCACGCTAGCTCCTCGTCTGCTTCCCTGGGGAACGCAGACTTTTGACCACCACAGGGACCAGGAGAGGGAGAGGGGCTACTGGAGGTTGGGGCAGGTGTGGGGATTCGCAAAGGATAGGCGGCCCTGGGCGCGGTGGGCGCGGCTCAGGGTGAAGGACCCTCTAGGAGTGCGAGGCTCAGGCGTGCATCGCTGTGGGCGAGGGAGCAAAGGAGCCGGACCTGCCGTCGGGTATCCAGAGACGCCCGGGCTCTCTATTTGGGTCCTTGATTTCCCGTCCTTCTCGCTCTTAGGCTTCTTCTAAGTCCGTAGGTGGGGTACTGTCCCAGGAGTCGGGGTGCTTGACGGTGGCCCTCCGGGCTTAGCGAGCAGCGCCCAGCCTGACAGCTGGCGGCTCCCCGCGGGGTCTAACAACTTAGTTTTCTCCCTGACCGTGCAGGCTCCTGGTGGAGGAGAGCAGGAAGGACACCCATGGCACCCCACTCGAGCTGAGGACGCTCCGGAGCCCTACGACTCGGGAGCCTCGCACCACGAACAGGTACCGAGGAGCGGGACCTGCTCGAATTGTCTGCCTGGAGCCACGACTGAGTGTGCAACTGCGCGCGCACGCGTGTGTGTGTGTGTGCGCGCGCGCGCGCGCACGCCGGGGAGCAAAAAACTTCCTACTCCCTGAAGCTACTGTTTTTCAAAACCGGGGAAGATACTAAAACAGCCACACTTGAAAAATGGGTGCTGGTTGTGGAAACCCCGCGGAGAAGCGGTTCGGCCTCTCTTTCTTGGGAGATTTGGTTGTTTTGAGTTTTGTTTTCTGTGCTTTAAAGCGCTACAGTGTTAAGCAATAGGTTTGAAGGATGGAAATTCTTCCTAGTACTGAGAGTGTTCTTGTCCTTGGGGAATGAGGCCTTTTTAAAAAATGAATATTTATCCCTATTCAACAATTATTTGCTTTTTATTTTTTTGTTGGTTGTACAGATAATACCACATAGGGTACAGTTAAGACAATAGGGGAAATATATAAAATGGAATCACATTTACTCAGAATCTCTTCACCCAAACACCGCATTCAAGTTGCTTTTGGTCTGCTTTCTTCTCATGAAGTATATTTTACCAATATATTTTATTTTTATTATTGTTATTATTATTTGCAGTGCCAGGGATTGAACTCAGGACCCTGCTCAGTAGACTAATAAGCGCTTATTCTACTGAGCTATCTCCCCGGCCTGCAAATATACCTTAGAGTTTACGTTGCAGCTGTGCTTCACCTATCCCCTTAAACAATTGTGTAGTCTTGTGCATTCTGTTAAATTTTTTCCAAAATACCACTTTTAATTATTGTATAATTCATCATATAAAGTTCTCTAATCTGTTTAGCTGTTTTCATTTTTAGACATGTGGATTGCTTTCTGCTTTTGTGTTGTAAAAAATATACTGTTTGTGTTTGCATGTAAATCTATCTTCACTTCACATTAATTCCATAGGATGCATTGATAAAAGTTGTATTATGAAGTCAGAGTGTGTGCACTTAAGATTTTAAATCACATTTCCAATTGCTTTCTAGAAAAATTGAATCAATTCATGTTTTTGCCGACTCCTCTATGCCTTAGCATTGCTATTATTATTATTATTGCAATCTTGGATTTGATCTTTCTCCCTCTTTTTATCTCCTGTGTATTTGTTTCCTTCTCTGTGTCCTTATGAAAATATTCTTGGCACATGGATCCATCTAATCTTCTGAAAGCCTGACTGGAGGACCCCTCCCAGGTGGATCTGGCCTGGCCCTGAGAAGGTCTGCAGTATATGGAAGAATCCCACAGCGAGAGACTGTGTGACCTTCCACCACACCCTCACTGAAATTTCATAGTATGTTAGAGGCACAGAGAAACGAGTCTTTTGGCAGCAGAAGCATCTGAGGAAAATAGTGGCCTGTAGTTTTATTTTATACCCATCCGTGTATGCAGGTGGCCAGGCTTTCTTGGTGGCCTGTGAGCAGTGTGTCTTCTCCTGAGTTGAGTATTTGTCCCTTTCAGAAAGTTTGGAAGCCTGTACTCATTAAATGATGTATTCCCAGGTCTTTTTATAGACAATTCTTTGATGAATTTTTCAGCTTCTTTTCGTATGCTTCTTTTTGAGTTGGCATCTTTCTTGAACTGATGTAGGTAATTCATATTTTGTTGAACATGTTTTGTTTTATTAAGGAATTTTTTCATTTCAAACCATATAGTTGCATTTGTAAAATTTTCTTTGTCTTTGGATCTATTTTCTATGCTCTTTATCATTTATGATTTTCATTATTTATCCAGCATAATTGTGGACCCTAAGTCACCATTCTACTTGGTTGTGTGGAGAAATTGCAGTTTCTTGATTTTTGTGAGGTTGGTCTTATCTTCCTCTTATGATGCTAAGGGTAGCTAACACTTAATGATTTTTCTTATGGGACAGACACTGAGCTAAGCACTTAATATTTACTAACTCATTTAATGCCTACAAAATACTAAGAGAAACTATTACTGTTAATTTATACATGAAGAAACTGTAGCATCCAGTGAGTAAGTCACTCAGCCAAAGTCAAACAGTTAATAGATGGTGCAGCCAGGACCCAGGGATCCAGAATGCTACACTACTAATATACTTGCTCTGCAGCCTTCCACAAATACTAGGTAACTTCTGTGTGTGTGTGTGTGTGTGTGTGTGTGTGTGTGTGTGTGTGTGTGACAAAGTAAGAAACTCTTTTTCTTCTCTTTGGTAGCATTTCTCAGATGTCTCCATCTTTTTTCATTTTGAGATGATATCTAGATCTATGAGGGCAGGGATTTTGATGATGTGGTGGTGGTAGAGGGAAAAATTGGAGTTCAACAATATAGGTTACTTTGATGGCTGTAATCTCCAGAGTGCATTTCCCTCTGATGGCCAAGTACCCTGTGAGCAGCAAGTTGTGACACTTGTGGCTTATACTCTTTCCTTACCCTCAGGCCTCTTCCCTGCTGGTGTTCCCTGGCCACCTTCAGTGCCTGTGGATCACAGACGAGCACTGGGGAAAATTTTTACTTTCTTAGCCCCCATTTAAACATAAAATAATCAGGAAAACTCAATATTAAGGCCTCTTCTATTTGCCACATCAAATAAATGAGACCCTATTCTCAGGTTAGTTTCAAGAGAGGGGACTGCTTAAGAAGGCATCTGTTTCTAGAATTGTAATCGGAGAAAGAGGAGACAAAATCCTCTCTTGTTCTTGCTATTAAACTTAATGTTACCTTGTTATTGCTGCTCCCATTCTCTCTCCATGCCCAAGTTCTTCTCTACCTTTATCTCACTTCCATTGTTACACCACACTGGAAATGCATGGGTTCTTCTCCATCATGTTCTCTACACTGACTCATACCTCGAGGCCTGACTCAGATGTAGGCTTTCATGGTAACTTGTTGAGACTGAAGGGGCAGGACCATGACGAGTCAAGGAGCTGAGTCTTTCAGGAAAGATGCTTAAAGTCTAAAAGAGGTGAATAACAGGAATTTTTTAAGTCACTTGAAGCTGCCATGAACTCTATATTACTTATCCAATATTACCTAACCCTTTTATCTTCACACTCTTTTATTAGAAATGCTTGCTGTCTCCACCATCCTCTGAAGGATGTTTCAGACTGGCCAGGGGAATGCCGCATACCCACAAAGTGAAAACCTGGCACAGCGACATGCATCTGCAATCAGCCCATGGGAGGCAGAGGCAGGAGCGTCACATTTGAGGCCAGCCAGGGCAATCAAACAGAAGGCAAAACAAAAGTATACTTTTCAAATCATGGTTCTGTTACACTGGATTCTTTCTCTTTCAGATAGGCTTTGTCCAAGTCTGTCACTAGCTTTGTCAACAATGACAAAGCCATTTTGGATTTATTTCTCAATTCTGATGTATTTCTGCTTCCTGCTTTCTTTATGTTACCTTTTGGTTTAAAAATGCCATTCTTTTTCCCCCACCATGATATCTGAAGATGCATACTTAATGTATTTTCTTTTCTATGGGTATGGTTCCAATACAAAATAAATGCATTTATTCTGCAGAATGGGGATGCATACAAATCAAATCTGATCCTTTTTACTTCCTCTTCCTCCCCATCTCCCCAATCCTCATGTCCCCACTCCATCACCACATTTTCTACATCTGCTGCATGGTCAGGTGACATTTGTCCTTAATTCTGTTTATGCGTAGTGTTCCATTTATTGATTTGCTAATATTGAACCATCCTTGTATCCCTGGGATGAAAACAACTTGTTGTGATGTAAGCCTTTTTGATGACTTTGTTGAATTCCATTTGCACCTATGTTCATTGAGGAGATTGGCCCCAGTCCTTGTGGAGTTTTGGTATCAGAGTAATGCCAGCCACTAGGAGTAACTTTGGCAATAATACCTCCAGTGTCGTGGTCTTCCATGACTCCTTAAGCAATACTTAAGGAGTATTGCTGGGGTTGGTTTATTTTGTAATTTCTCCCTTTTCCTTCTGTCTTAGTTTGTTTTATCATTGTGGAGAGAATACCCAACATCCAAGGTTAAAGGAAGCAAGATTTATTGGAGCTCACGGTCGGTAGCGGTCTTGGTTGGTAGTTTGTTGGCTCCAAGGCAGAATGGCACTGCACGGAGTAGTTCAGTGAAGAAACACTTCATGGCAGGCAGAAGACATCGAGCCAACAAGAGGCCAGCAGCCAGTGACAACAGCAGCACTGTTTCTGTCCCTTATGTTCTATCTAAGCTACACACCCTTAGAGCAGGTAGCGGTCATGTCCTGTGTGGGGCTTCCCATTATCCACACCCTGAGCATGAACTAATTTAATAATCACATACCCTCAATCCCATCATTACACACTTAATCCCAGCACCACGCAAGCTAGATCCAGCCACCTCTGCAAAGCTCCACTTATGACCCTGTGAGGCTTACAGGGAGCATCTAGACACATTCCTTAGCATCTTTATAAGAGGATGTTTAATATACTATGAATTTCCTTTGAGTATAGTTTTGGAATCGATCCTATCTCTTTTTCTTTCCTTCATTATTTTTTTCTTTCTTTGTAGGATCAAACCCAGGACCTTCTACATGCAAGACACTTCCAATGAACTATATAGTCCCAGTGCTGGACTCATTTCTTAATTTGAATACATAAAATCTTTTTTTTTTTGCAGAACCGGGGATTGAACTCAGACCCTGTGCTTGCCAGGGAAGCACTTATTCCACTGAGCCATCTCTCTGGCCCTATAAAATACAATTTTAAAAAATTATTATTAATTACATCTGACATTTTTTGGTTTTTATCTTTATAGTGGTTTGGTGAATTGCTTTTAGATTTCTAAATGGCAGAAATTTTTTAAGTGCAAATTTAATGTTGTCCCTAAAGTTAGTTTCATTTTTGATGAAGAGAAATCCGACAAAACCCTGGCATAATATACAGTTATTAGAAGTGAGGAGCTGGAAGTTTGTAAGGCTTCTAAGGTTGTTAGCATAGGGCTGGCCAGATAGCTCAGTGGACTAATGCACCTGCTTAGGCAGATGCAGGGGCTGGAGGTTTGATCCCAGCATACTGTGCCAGCTCTGCCCCTGGGTGTGCTGAGACTTTGACTGAGACTGGGTGTGATGGCACCCACCTGTAATCCCAGCACTTGGGAGGCTGAAAACAGGAGGCTCACTATGAGTCAGGTCTGTGTAGACTCTACTAAAAATACAAAACAAGGGGAAAAAAGTTGTTAGCGCAAGCATTGTAACAATTGAATTTAGAATTCCAGGATCCCTCCCTGGAAACTGTCCAAGTCCTGTCTGTGGTATACTCCATCTCAGAGGCAGTGACGTCTCTTGGTCTAAATATCAACTGCAGTGATTCAGAAACCAGTGGCTGGCTGGCACTTTTTGAGCAGCAGCAGCAGCTGGTGCCTGTTTTGACTCATCTGGGGCAGCTGGTCAAGGATTTTTCCAGAAGTATGGAGGTCCCACCTCTACTTTCTCATTTCCCTCCACCTCCGTTAGTGATCTTTTATACCCTCTCTGCGATGTTTTATCTTTGCAGAGGTACTTGTCCAGATTGGAGGACTAGGCCTGGGCAGAGGGCAGACACCAGCCGTGTTACGTTCTAATTGATATTACTTTAGGGTCTGTCACTGCAGAGGTTTCTTTGTTGTTAGAAAAATGAAGAAAAGGGAAACTAATCTGATTTTAATACCCAAAAGATGGCTACTAATCATACTTTATTAGTTGCTTAATATCATTTATATGCATATGTATAGTAATTTTTGGTGTATATTTATATGGATTAATAACATTTTAAAAAACTACTATCTGACCCTTCATGTCATTAATATTCTGCCACACAATTTTTAGAGCACAGTAGAAAAAGTATGGATACATCCTAACTTACTCTTTACTTTTATATACGGAGGTTTTTATTATCTTTGATTTATTCTGCCATATGAATGGCTTTAGACCTTTGTGCTCAACCCTGATGGTTCGGGTAAATTCCCAGGAGCTGAGGGGCTGTACTACAGGCCACATTAAGCTGTGAAGTGTTGCTGTTGCATTTCCAACAATACATCACAAAGGCTGTTCAAACGCACACTGCAGAGCAGCACACAAGTGACCGCTGAAATCCTTCCCAGTACTGTGTCATAGAGTTTCTTCTCAGCTTTTTTCCTCTATTTTCATCAAGATGAAAATGTACATCTTTTCCAAAAATGTATTTAGCACAGGGTCTATAGGGTCTCCCTACACAGAGTGGGCTTGTGGCGATCCTCCTGATTTCAGCCTCCAAAGCACTGGGATAACAGGCATGGCCACCATGCCTGGTCACAGTTGCTGGCTCAGCCTGCCCTAGTGGTTGGGCCCGCATGGCATGTGGTGCTGGGAACCGAACCCTGCTCCCTGAGCTTTGCCTAAGCAGGTGCTTTAGTCCACTGGACTAACTGGCCAGACTGGACAACTGAGTCTTAATTTCCATTTGTTTACCACTGTGCATAACTTTTAAGATGCTTATTGGCCCTTTATTTTTCTAACTTGGCTATTTGTAACTTTGTCCATTTTCATTAAAAATGTCTTAGCTGAGGAGATAGCTCAGCAGACTAGGCCCCTACTTAGACAAGCACAGCGACCAGGGTTTAATCTCCGGCACCACATGCTACTGGTCTGGCCCCTGGGAACACTGAGGGCCACCAAGCCTGGGCGAGGTGGTGTACACCTTTAGTCCCAGCACTAGGGAGGCTGAAAGCAGGAGAATCACTACGAGTCCAAGCTGTGTAGCAAGACCCTGTACCGAGTACATTAAAAAAAGATGTTCTGTCTTCTTATTGCTTTATAAGATATTTATCAAAAGCATACAACTTTCATTTACTGTACACCTATAAATTATTTTATAGTTAGCTTTTGATTGTATTTGTGTCTATTTAGTCTGTAGTGTTCAATCTTTGTCTTGTCATGTCCCTTGTATTTGTCTTTTATTAGATCTATTTTTGAACATTTATATATGTTTATTACCTTGAAATAACCATAGATTCTTAGTTTTTATATTTATTAGAGTATTTAAAAATTATTATATCTAGAATTTATTTTGGTATGTGACAAAAGAGGAGGAATATTTAATAAGCTAATTAATTAATAAGTTTAATTTTATTAATTAATCTCTTTTGAGAATTATTTTGTAATTTGAATGAAGTTATTGCTTAAAACTGTGGAAATGTCATAATCTCTTTCCTGTGCTTAAAATTTACTATTTTACATGGACATGTAGGAGACACCTGTAATCCTAGTACTTGGGAGGATAACCATGATGAGTTTGAGACCTGCTTCAGCACATAGCAAGACTCCACCCCCGCAAAAAAAACCCCAAAATTTATTACTTTAAATAATCATCTTCTCATTTCATTGGCTCTGTGCTTTTATTTGTCCTTGGTCAGTTGGTTAAGTCTTCCATAATTTTTAGCCTTTATTTTGGCATATATATGATAGCTATTCAAAATCTTTGGATTTTTTTTTATTGTGTATGAGTACCAAATTGTATCATAACTTCACATTCTTATTTCATAAAACTTTTGCAGTTGCCTTATTTGTTTTTGGCCTTTTTATTTTATTCTACTTTTTTGGTTGAATTGTTTTTAGATGATTATGTTTTGCTGTTGGTGCCGAGGACCAAACCTAGGACTTCCAGCTTACCCTTAGGCAAGCGCTCTGCCGCTGAGCCAAATCCCCAGCCCCTTCATAAAACTTCTGCAGCCATTCCCTATTTTCTTGCATTTGGAACTCTGAAAGACAAATACAAGAAATCTTACTTTCATTTTCTTCTAAAGTAATGTGTTTGACTTTTTGTTTTATGGACCTTGACAGTATTTTTTGTTTGTATTTAAAAATCTTAAAAATCATAAGAATATCTACATAGTGGTCCCGTTTGACTAATTTTGTCTGTAAGTCTTTTTAATCATCTAATGACTTGACTTGGTTAGTTTTAAGTCTTTATAAAAATAATTATATGTTGGATCCTCCCTTTATTTTCTTTGCTTGGTACTAGGAATTGAACCTGGGGCCTCACCCTGACCTACTGCACATCCCAACACTTTTTACTCACTTTGAGATGGGTTCTCGCTGATTTGTTATATTGCCCAGGCTGAGCTTGAATCTGTGATCCTCCTCCCCAGCCTTCCAGAGTGCAGGTGTGCAGCACCACACCCAGTTTATATGAAATTATTTTATGTGTCCCAGATGTTCTGCTTGCATTTTTAGAAGTTAATCTTCATTTTGTGTCTTGCTGAGAGGTTTATTGTTTCCCTCTCTGCTGTAACCTTTTGCCTAGGTCAGAAATTTTATTTCTCTTTCAGGTTGCTGTTCTCTTTGTCCTTTTTGCTCGGCCTGCTGGGTTAGTGCCTCGTGTGTCCTCTGTGTTACTGAATTACTTTTTTGCAGTGCCAGTTCTCTGATGGTGGCCTATCTACACCTGTACACCGATTACACTTTCATTCTTTATGCTTTTCCTCTCTGAGGCTTATCTCGGTTTATATCTAAGACAATATCTACTTAAGTCACACATTTCTTGCATGTTTACTTGTATCTGTTAAGAGCAGAAAGCAAGGCTTTCTAAAGAATTTTGTTTCTTGTAGTAAATATTTTTCCAACATATGATGTTTCTCTGCATGTTAAGAGCAGTTATCTTCTCCTACAGTGCAGGATTTTTCCATGGATGTTGTTATTTGCTTGTCCATTTTTAATTTGACTACCCTTATGTGAGGAGGCCTTTTTTTTGGCATTATGCCTTTCAGACCACAGGACTTGCTGTCTGCCTTAGTGGTGGAAAGAGTCTTCCAAGTAAGCATAGGCATAATCGCGATGTTTGATACATTTTTGATTTTTCAGAATTCCATAATTTAAAAAATTCTCATACCCATTTTTGGGTATTTGCTAATTAGAGATTTTCAAGGTGAGATCCTCTAGCTCCTTGGTCTTGGCCATGTTCCTGACAGAAGGTACGTGTGTTCCTAGTTGGTCCTGGTACTTGTGTTCCCCTAGGAATGGTGCATGACAATCACCACTTAAAATACCAATGCCATTCAATTTGCTGGGGCCCCTGGTATCTTACAGTCCCTTCCTGTGCCTCAGCAGTGACTGATTGCTTCTCTTTCCTCTCTTCCTCCGTTCCTTTAGTGTTAGTATAATGTAATATAACTTGTTACAGTATCAAGGCACACTCTCAAGAGGATATAGAAAGACTGATGAATGAGCATTTGGTGCAACAGCCAACTGCTGCAGGAAGTGGGTCCTTCGCTGTGTGGGAGAATCTACTTGGTTTTCTGGTCAGGGCAGGTTCTCTGTGCTCAGGTGAATACCGGCAAGCCATGGGAGGAGAAGCACAGTCTCTCTAGCTTCTTTCTTCCTGGGCCTGTTCCACTTCTTAGGTGAAAATTTACATCAGGTGCTGGTAATTCCTCTGCATGATTCTTTCTGCTCAATAGTGTTTCCTCCCTGAACTAGACAAATTTCAGAAGGAGCTGATCCGTTGCTACCACCTAACGTGTGTGCTTGTCATCTTGTGTAGACTTGTCTACACTGGTAAGAATGTACATAGTCTAGAATAGGGAAAGTCAGGCATTGGCTGTCCTTGCCTGCTGAAAGTTGTAATAATGGTTTATTTTATGTTTTTTGGTTGTACAGGTTCACAAGGGATTGTAGCTGCAGGCTTCAGGAAATGCAAAATGAGCATGAATTAGCATCATTAAACGTCATTCCCAAGCAGCTCCCTTGACACTCTCCTCTGTTCTGCTAGACCCTACCCCACGAAGAGATGAAGCCTGTCAGATTTGATTTTGGAGAGCAGTGAAAGCTTTTTCACTTTTGAGTCTATTTCTCCACTTTTAGAAGTAATGATATTAATGCGCTCTGATTTTTAAAATTCAGAACTCTTTAAAGCTACTTTGAGCCTGGCTTCTGAAATAGTTTGAAAGGAGGCTTGAAGTTTTGCATTCTGCCTCTTTTCCTACTCTAAATCTTATAATTAATTGCAGTTCCTCACTTTTAAAGTCTAGAGGGATTTCTCCTCCATTGGTCTCTAGTCACTTGCTTTGCCCTTACTTTCTTGGGATGTGGGGTACATAGTGGCTTCTCTGGCTGGCACTTTTCAACACCTTCATATATGGTTTCCAAGTCATCTTACTGGTTGTCCCATCAGACTGTGGGCTGCAGTCATTTCTGGGCTTCTGTGGGTGTGTTGAACAGAGGACACTGTCTACTGGGTAAGGTGGGTAGAGGAATAGGGCAGCGGCTCTTGAAGAAATGATATCTGAATGTCCTGCTTGTACCATCGGGGATTGCTGGAGATGGGGTTCTATTTCTGTCATTAAGAATGCCCTTATAGTTGTCCTTGAAATCCACTGGGAATGGGTACCCAGAGCCCCAGTGAATACCAAATTCTGCTGATGCTTAAGTTCTCTATATAAAACAGTATATTTCCATGCAACCTATGCTCACTCCCTATATACTTTACACCATCTAGTCTGTGTCGTATTTAAAATATGTAAATAGTTCAGTACATGTTCAGTACTAATGAACTTTTCTCCCTTAATATTTTCCACCTGACTGGTTGAATCCATGGACACGGAGCCTGCAGGTATGAGGGCCCACTAGCCTCACTTGATTGTTTCTCTGTCAAGAGACTGGGATATTGATTTTTATGACCTCCAAGGCAAAATTCTTCAGACAGTACTGTTGATATCCAGAGGAGGTGGTCGCTTCTCAACTTCAGCCCACGGGGTCTTAGTGCTGTCTGGCTATGTGTATAATTTCCTGTGCTCTTGTTGGACACTTTCTTGAAGCCTTAGGATAGTTTTGAAGCTAGAAAATCCCAGATTCCTGTGGGAGGGCTTAAGGAGATCTTCCAGGGAACCCTTAGAGAGGAGCACAAGATCCTAGCCGCAGAACTAGCAAGGGGACAGGCTTGAGCACAGAGGGGAGGATATGAGAAGAGAAAAAAAATGAGAGAAATAAAGCTCTTGTGCAGGTGCAGTGGTTCTCTTCAGAGTTCCCACTTTTTAACTGATTTGTGGCGTCAGGGTGTGAGCATTCTACAGGCTCTTGTTTGGTAGAAGAATGAGAAATGCCATGAAGAGACACTGAAGCATAGGGGCTCAGTAAGAGAAGGTGTTATTTATTGCTTGGTGCTGTGTTTTGTGGTCTCTCTTGTCATTGACTGGATGGTTATTTCTGTAGTATAATTATCTGTACACAGAAAGTTAGCTTATCCAGGGAAGGATGTCTGTCTTTTCTACACTTTTAGCTTTCACAATTTTTTTTTTTCACCAAATACTAAGAACGATGTGTACGTGTGGCAAAAAATCATTCAGTAATTCCTGGGAACATTCATATTCATGACGAAAATTATTTCTAAACATAATTTTATAGGGCACAACCTGTTCTTTTTCCCTGATTGTAAAATAATTTCTGTTGTTAAGTTACTGCTAGTTATTATAAAGTAGAGAGAATTCTTTAACTTACAATTTTTATTTTCTAAAATGTTTTTTATTTGGGGGTTATTTATTTATTTAATCTTTTGTCTTTTTAAGACAAGGTCTTTCTGGCCTTGAACTCATAATGTAGCCCAAACTGGCCTCAAGCTCAGAATAGTCCTCCTACCTCTGCCTCCCGAGTGCTGGGAGTACAGGCATGTGCCACCATGTCTGGCTTAATTTACAAGTCTTAAATTATAGCATTTCAAGAAGCTGCAGTTGTAAAGGGATCATAAATTTTGAAATGATTAAAATCTTACACTAGTTGCTGGAATCCTAGCTGAGATACAAATAGTGTCTTCCCATATTGTTTTAGATAGATCTATATAGTCCATGTGTATTATCCTGAGTTTATATTTCATCATTTTTGTACTTAATGGAATATAATATGTGATCCCCAATCTTGGTGGCTGAAGTGTATCTTTTTATGCTATTCTGTATGTTTTACAATATCCATGGTACTTTGTCATGTCAGAAAGATATTCATATCCTGTGTGTCCCTACAACTTTACTCTTTATGCATAAGTTTATGGGAATATTTTTGTGTTTTTGATTTGGGAATTCTTCCAATACCTTTGTTAATTTTGGAGACACAAAAGCACTTATTGCTGTTGTTATCTAGGAGACATCATTTATGAAACAGATGACAGAACTGTGGATCGTTGCCTTTTTTATCTATTTCTTTGTTGTCTCCTCACTATATAATGTAGAACTCTAGCAGGCTGAGATTTATGTCCTGTGCCCTTGTCTTTATAACATTTTAGGTTTATAACTTTGCAGTAGTATTAGGCATACAGTGAGATCTACATGGTAAAATAGTAGTGAAAAATTACTGGGTTGGTAGTTGTATGGTTGGTAGTGAGTTTATAAAGTTTAATAATTGGAAGAGGATGAATTAAGCCTAGAAGTTTAAAAGCTCCTATTTATAACTATTTCATAAAGGAGGACATACATACATTAACAGAGGAATTGAATAAGTAGATGTGCGGTCTCAGAGTATTTGTGTTTAAGAGAATTCTTTTTGTAAATAAAAAAATTTGAGATTAATAATCACTTGCACCTTCCATCATAGTGTTAACATCTTTGCTTCTCTGGATTTTTTGAACATTCTTTGAAAAGTCATAGGTCAGTGGAAACTTTTTTGTAGAAATGTAACTTTAGATAAATGATGATAAAAAATGTGCATCTCAGAACTAAAAAATTTAGTGTTTCCTAAGTTTATGGTGGGTTGCTGCTGGGAAATTCTTTTAAACAAGAACAGAATATTACAACCTTGGAAGTGTGTACATGAATTATTTTATTTTATAGTGTATTGCTACTGATGCCAAAGTTAGCCTGGCTTCTAGGAAAACCTATGGCAACCTGAAAAATCTCAGTATTTTCCAACATATTGAACATTATGTAAGACTTTCTCCAATTTTCTTAAGGGTGTTTGGTGAGAGTAAGATATATATCATATCTAAAAACTTGTTCTATATTATCTTTGCTATGAAAACAATGAAATATAAATACATTGTTTGGAGACAATTTCAAACAAGAAAATTATAAGCATGTTAATAAATGAAATTTGAGTGTGACAGCCTTTCAAATGAAATTAATTATAATTAATTAGAACCTTAGAGGTGAGATTCCCAGATAGTAGAGTGAGGATAATCTTTTAAGCAAATAATGCTGGCACCGTTGGATCTCTACATGTGGATAAAATAGGTATCCTCATCTGGTTTCTGTTGCCATAAGTGAGTATCATTGAGATGGTAACTTATATCAAGTGGAGGTTCCTTTGGGTCTTGTTTCTGGAGTGGAGAAGTCTAAGGCACAGTCTGCTACATTATCCCTTGGCAGAGAAGTGGAAGGCCAACTGAATGCACATGGAAAAGAAAGCATGAGAGACGGGCTTGCTTTCACAACAGTGCTTTCTTGTGATAGCTGGCCTGTTTCCTTTCTAACAACATTCACCTGTTCTGGAGCGCTCTGACAATGGGCGCTTATAGGACCCTTGTTGCACTGACAGTCTGACTCCCAACAAATGAATGGGGGCGCATGAAAACCATATACATAAGTTTAACCTTTATCTCTTAGGTTACACAGAAGAATGACCTGAACATATGTATCTAAGAGTTCAAACCATAAAACTCTTAGGAAAAAAATATTGATAAACTTGGATTAACTAGAGTTCCTATATACCACACCAAAACCATAAATAGTAATAGAAAAACATGATAAATTGTATTTTACCAAAATCAAACACTTTTGTGTTTCAACATACACTGTAAGAACATAGATAAAAATGTAAGCATTAGACTAGGAGAAAATAAAAATTATAAATAATATACTTGATTAGAAGCATATATAAAATATGTGCTTGTAGTTAATCATAGGAAGACAAACAACGAAGTTTATAATGGGCATAAGATTTGAAGAGGCATTTCACCAAAGAAGATCTAAGTGTCTTCTATCTATCTGTCTATTTATCTATTGTATATACCATTTATTTTACTAGATCTTGAATTGATATGCTGAAACTCATGAGAGGGAAGAATGATGGTGCAAGAGAAAGGAGAAATTCTGAGAGAGAGAGAGAGACAGACAGACAGAGAGAGAAGGGGAGGCAGAGAGAGAGAGTCACTCAGTGGGCTGGTTCCACATCTGATTCAAATATCTTTACTTGTGTACCTTAGCTTACTATATGTGGGATGTTTTTGATAACACAGACTTACTTGTTTGTAGCCAGGATTTGAGATATGTAGGCTTGCAAACCTCCTGTGAGTGTGTGTGCACTTATGTGGGTGAGCTTTAAGTGTAAGCAGCTTGGCATAGGAAAGGAGAGATGTGTTGCTGGGATAGCCAGAAGATTTATGTATTATTGAAGATATGCAGATTTTTAAAAAATCTCCTTAAATAATACATACCTAGCAATGGTATCCTGAGGTGAGACACAGGCTATGTAGAATTCTGCCTGAGCACTCACACTTAGTGTACTTCCCTACTTCCTAGGGGAAGTGCATACCAAGTTTGAATTGTTGTTTGCTCAATGTAGAAACTAGTTACTGACATGTGGGTGCCTGTGCCACATGGGGCATTGTGTAAAGCTCAGTAGCTACAGGAGCTATGCTAGTCACTGAGTTTGGTGCTACATGCTGTGTTTAGCTGCTTTTTACATATGATTTCAGTTAGTTCTGACAGCAACATTATTATGTAGGGGTCTCAGTATTCCTATTTCACAGAAGATAAAATCTGAGGCCCAAATGGGCCAGTAATTTATTGCAGGCTACCTAGCCAATTAAGGTACTGACTTTAGAAGTTGTGCTTCCGTATGTTCTGAGTTTCTAGATAGTAAAACAGTGGAGACTTGCAGCGTGTCCCTTGAGAAGGGCAAGGTCATTCTTCCAGACACTTAGGGGGCCTTGGAAAGGTGGTGAACGATCACTCACGGCTTAGGCTTTGGGAAGTGCAGCGCCTCACTGAGAGGAGAGGATGATGGAACTCAGCCCAGAGCCGCTGTCATCCTGAGGGCAGCAGGCTAGCCCAGGATCTTTGCACCCTGTCAAACTGAAGTCAGACTCAATGAATCAGATGTGAAGTGGCAGCAAGGACTGCAGAGTAAGCCATGCGGATAGGGGCACGGCGCATGGGCAGGCCAGACTGGACGTCATCCAGGCCAGATTTGAAAAGTGCACCCTGTAGACCTGGGCAGTCCTGGCTCTTCCTAGGTCAGAGTCCCCTAATTTGCTCAGGGTGTGTGTGTGTGTGTGTGTGTGTGTGTGAGAGAGAGAGAGAGAGAGAGAGAGAGAGAGAGAGAGAGAGAGAGAGAGAGGGAGAGGAGAGAGGTGGGTGCCAAAGAGCTTGAACCTGACCTTAAAGGCTGTGTCTTGTGATGTCCACTTCAAGACAGTGGTCTTCTGTTATGAGAGAAATGTTAAGCAGTGCCAGTTTAGCTGTGCTGACTCCTTCATTTGCTTATCCACTGTTTCTTGTGTGTGTGTGTGTGTGTGTGTGTGTGTGTGTGTGTGTGTGTGTGTGTGTTAAGTGCCTATATGTGTTTCGCCACAGTTACAGGTCCAGCATTACCCTTATTCTAACCATAGCAGACTTTGTGGGATTGTGCTCTGCTCAAGATGGTCCCAGGGACAAGCACATTCACCCCATTTGCTGTGCCTTTCATTAAGTTCTCTAAGAAAAGAAATGACTCGTACCCAAATGATTCTATAAAGAAAGATTCAGTAAAGAAAGGTGCATTTTCCTTTCTCTGGAAAATATTCTTCCCAGCACAGCACCACCTCTCCCACACAGTCAAAGGCTATTAATGACTTCATTCATCCGTTCAGCCGATAATTGCACTGCTGGAGACCCAAGCTCTTATCTTAGAGGCCTGGTGCCACGAGGTGGATATGCAGGTGGCACCTAATTTGATTTGAGGAAAAACACCTTTCTTTTTTGTGGGGGGGGGGAGTGAGAAAACTCAGCTCAGCAGCATTAGTGGCAAGGCACTTCGGGCATCTGCTCTCCAGAGAATTTCATAGGTTATTGCTGAGCTGGTAGAGCGGCAGGATACAAAGTGGGCATGGTCTTGAAGAAGTGCCCTCTGCTTCTGCCCTTTAGGAGTCCCTCATCCAAAGAGCAAAAGTCAGCACCCACACTGACCACTCAGTGCACATGCTGTCCTTGAAAAGCCCAGGTGTGGAGAGGGAGAGGTCCAGGGGAGGGAAGCCATGGGGTCTGGCAGGGTAAGGGTGTCTGTGTTGCACCCAAGTTTTTTTTTATTTTTTTATTTTATTTTATTTTTTTTAGGAAAGGGTCTACAGGGTGTTCAGGGTTTCACTACTAGATCAGGCTCATAGTGATCCGCCTATTTACAGCCTCCCAAGAGCTGGGAGCGCACCACCGTGCCCAGTCTCAATTGCCGACTCTGCACCCCGGGGATGGGGCCAGCACAGCAGACCCAGGGATCAAATCCCTGGCCCCTGTGCCTGCTTGCTGACTCTTTAATCTGCTAGGTGTTTGGCAGGCCCTGGACACCACATTTTAAGTAGAAGTTCTACAACCAAGCAAAGTACAAAATAGACATCTTCAACACATGAAAATGCTTAAGGAACAGAACAAGATATATTTGTGAAGCAGAACATCTTTTAGCATGGCAGTGTATTGTGATACCTGATGAGAAATGGGTTTAAGTGTGAAAAAGTAGAAGTAATTAGAAAACAAAGGACTGCTCCTTTCCAAATAATTCACATACTTAAGGTTGTGGGAACCCATGGGGACATGTGCCTTTGATATGGTGAGATCAGCATTGGAGGGAAGATTTGGGCTCCTTGGAAGCAGGCCACTCCTAGTGCACATGGCCTGGCCAGCTGATGCTTAGCTGCAAGCTGCGTCCTAGGAGCTCCATGGAATCTCTGCCCTACTCCCAGAAATACCAGAGGTGCTGCTAGCCTGAGCATTTGACTGCACTGTGAATATTTAGCATGACACTTAGACCAGCACGTGATTTGGATCCGTTGGGGCATCCTGTGGACATCCTCCGTGTGGAGATTAAACCAAAAGGGGAAGAAGAGGTTGAACCAAACGGGGAAGAGGTTAAACTGAAAGGCAGAGAGCCTGGGGTGGCCAGACATTAAGGTGCACCTGAGTTCACTCCCACGCCCTGGGGTTACAAATGGATTTAAGGTCACATAAAAGCGTCTGAATTTTGAAGTTGTGGTGATCGAATGGAGCTGGGGTGGCAGAGCAGCCTCATGAAAGCCAGGAGTACACGCCTGTAGTGTTAGTTCGCTTGGGCAGTTGTAACAGAGTGCCAGACCAAGCGCCTGAAATGAATGAAACATTTCTGTCATCATTCGGAAGGCTGGAAGTCTAAGATCAAAGTTTTTGTTCCTTATTTTTTTTTAATATTGTTATTTAAAAAACAATAAAAAGACCAATAAAAATGATACAGAATTTTATAGCAAGAGAATAGGAAATGAACAGTGCTTATTATATTTTACATCATTACCTTCAGAGCAGTTGCTGGCTATGAAGAGCCTTTTTGTTGTCTCTCCTCAGCTGCTGCAAGATGACACCAGTTTTCCTAGACGAGAGCCCCACATATAACCTTCTTCTAAATCATCCCCTTAAAGCCCGCATCTCCAGGTATGATCGCATTCCAAGACAGTAGAAGTAGCCCAACATACTCATTTTGGGGTGGGGGAACAGCATTTAGCCAGAGAGTGGTTCATCCTGATTAGCCAGAGAGTGCTTCATCCTGAGGAATCCCCGAATGGCCTGTCAGGCCTGTCCTCTCGGCTGTGAGGGTTGACATATTGTTTGTATAGTGGAAAAGCAACTTCCATACAGACTTGAGTGGAGAGAATCCCATCTTCAGTCTCATGTTTTCTCAGCCTTAGCCTACTTGGGTTATCCTGACACAAACACTACAGACTGTGTTGCTTCAATGGAAATATATTTTATTGCAATCTCAGAAGCTAGAGTCTGAGAGCAGGGTGCCTGTGTGGTCCGGTTCTGTTGAGACGGTCTTCCTGGCTTGCGAGCAGCTGCCTTCTGACGGTGGGCTGCATAGGAAGAGAGTTGAGGGAGGGGTCACTGTGGTGACTCTTCTTGTCAGAAGGTCCCAGCCAACCAGGAACCTGTCTTTGTGATCTTATTAAAACTAATCACTTCAAGAGGAACATTTGGTCCATAACATTATCTTGTGTGATTTTAGGAAGTTTACTTAATGTCTTAGTCCACTTGGACTTAGAGTGAGTGATTTGTAAACAATGGAAGTTAGTTTCTCATTGTTCTGGAAACTGCCGGGTGAAGACCTCTCACATATAGGTAGTGCCTGCTGGCTGCATCCCTTCGTGGCGGAAAAGGAAAATAGCCCTCCCCCTGCCTCTTATAAACTTGCTAATCACATTTAGTAGGGTTGTACCTTCACACTCCATCATCTTCTGAACGTTTCACATCTCTTTTTTTCTGAGCAAACATTGCTGTGTAATATTTTTATTTTATTTTAATTTTTATTCGTTGTATTGAGAAAAAATAAAATAGCAATGAAACAGTTTAAAAACAGGTTATATTTGGCTCTCAGGGGGATACATTCCTCCCTGCGCTTGGTAGCATCATAACTATGTGACCTTGGGATAGAATCTTCATGCTGTCTTCGCTCCCAAGGCTGTAGGCAGGGAAGACAGTAAGCAGGAGGAAATGAGTAATGGTGTGCACACAGCCCGGCGCAGAGGAAGGCTTTCACCAGGGAGAGCTCCCTTTTCTGTCTTGAGCGAGCAGTCCAAGCCAAAGCTACCTCATTATATTCTGCCTCTATCTAGGGTGTCCAAATTATTAATGGCATATACTCTAATAAGAACTGTGCTTTATATTTAGACACACTTGAATCCTGTGTTCACTTTAATTACAGAGTTTGAGATGTAAGCTACAGTGCCCAATTTTTATGTCAATTTTTATTTTTGGATGAGTAGTCTATTAAATAGTTTAAAAAGTTCAAGTGTACCAGTAAATAATCTTTATTTTTCTAGGAAAACATGTGGTTTGGAGCAGCAATAGTGGCTGCCAAGAAAAATTAAGTCCTTTTATTTTATTTTCTATCTCATCATCAAAAGACAGACAGCAGATCCATGCATCTACTTTTCTTCTCACTGTCCTAGTACTGCTATGCCAACTTCTGACTAATTCTGTATTCAGTTACTCTACTTTTGCTTTGTAAATGTTATTTACAGCTGGACCCATGTACTGGTCTACGATTACCTCTCCTTTTTGTTCTTTTTCTCTTGCTTAATTCTTGTTTGCTTGGCTTTGTGAATAGTTGTCATAAATTTTACCCCAATTTCCCCCAAAGAGCTGTAAAATCCCCCTTAGCACAACCAATAATCAAACAGCACAATCCAATAGTCAGCTCTATTTCTTTTCTAGAAAACACTCTTAGAGCACAGGTGCTGTGCTGCCCCAGTCAGGACTGCCTGCTCCTTACGATGCTGGACTTTGACAGTCAGGCCTGTTCTGCAATTCCTTTAGTGTCTCCCTTCAGTTGGGACCTTGTGTCCCTAGTCTCAGTATATTTTATATGCTGCTACATCATGTTAGTAGCTTCCTCAGAAAGGACTTTATGGAAAATCAACTCTTAAACCTGCAATCTGCTTTATCTCATCTTTAAATTTCATAAAAGTTAAGTCTGTTGTTCTAGATTGGAAGTCACTTCACTCAGATAACCAAGCCATTTCTCAACTGGCTTTTAGTGTCTTGGGCTACCTTTGAGAAATCTGGTGCCATTCTAACTTTACTTTGATTCATGAGCTCATCCATTTATTCATCCAATAAATATCTAGGGAACTGTTTCTTCATGTGCTACTGACCTGCTAGGCTCCGCTTTAGACTACAGGAACCCAGAAGGAAATGTATAGAAGTTTCTGACTTCACAGAGCTTGCTTCCTGATGCCTGGTTGACACCTCCCATTTGCTGCCTGTTTGCCACAAATCTTTTCATTCCTCCATACCCACCCTCCTAGGTCCATGATGCATCAAGAGTTCAGTTTCTCTGCTTCCATTTCCCTAGAGACTCTACCGCCTGGTGTGGTTGAGGGACGGCTGGAGATGGGTTAGCATCCTTCTGTGTCAGCTGGCCCCTTGCTGTGTAAGCACCCCACCCCAGCTGTCTGGGATTCCCCAGGCTTTCAGTTCCTGTATCTTTCTGAAGGTGTGTGGTTCTGAGCAGCATCTTTTTTTAGCACTTAAAAAAACACTGAATTTATTTTAATGAGAAAAAAGGCAAAATAGCAATGCAACAAAACAGGTTAGTAGGATGGTTACAATAATGAATACATTGCATATTCTTGTCTTCATAGCAGTTATTCCAAGGACAAGATACAGGTATTAAATGGAAAGCGAGAACTTAGTGTCAACCATTCTTTAATGATAGCCTCTTGTCATGCCTCAATCACTTTCCAGCTAGTTTTCTTCTCTTTTTTTTATGTATTTGGCTCAGGGTCTCACTACTGCTGGTGTGGCCAGCCAGGCTGTGTGCACACCATTACTCATGACAGCTTGAGCTTGTAGTGATCCTCCTGTTTTCAGCCTCCTCAGTGCTGGGATTACAGGCATGCACCACCACACCTGACGTGGCCAGCATGGCATGTGGTGCTGGGGATTGAACCCTGGTCCCTGTGCTTGCTTATGGAGGTGCTTAGTCCACTGAGCTATCTCACTGGCCCTGAAATTATCTTATACCCATGCATATCATGTGAAAGTAGAGGACAATGATTGCAAAGGGTAAAGTGGGGATGTTTTAATAAAAAAAAAAGTAGATGGGAAGGTTGTAAGTTTGAAGTCAACCTGGACAAACAGCAAGATGATCAAGATGCACACACACACACACACACACAGAGAGAGAGAGAGAGAGAGAGAGAGAGAGAGAGAGAGAGAGAGAGAGGACAGGCCCTTCTTTTCTTCTAGCGATTCTTCCCTACGAGGTCAGCACTCCTACCACTCTACACCTAGGGCTTGGAACTTCCCTGGTGGTCTGGTGGTTAGGATTCGGTGCTCTCTATACCTAGGGCTTGGGATAGTATCTGGAATATGGTAGATATTCAATATGCATTTTTTTTGGCTGGCTCAGCCCACCCTGAGTGGGGCTGGTGTGGATGTGGTGCTAGGGATCGAATTGCCGTCTCCTGTACCTGCCTAAGCTTGCCTAAGCAGGAGCTTTAGACCACTGAGTTATCTTGCTGGCCCCAATAGCACTTTTTTTGAGTGAATGAAAGAATGTGTGAATGAACACTAAAATAAGCACGTTTGCACCCATACTTTTTTCACTTTACAGACTCTCCAGGATAGATGTTTAGAAGCATCAGCCCTGTGATATATGTGCTAGGCAGCTTTCCATCACTGTGACAAAGGCAGGGGATGATCAGCTTATAATGAGCAGAGGTTTATCTTGGTTCACGGTAACAGAGGCTCCAGTCCATGGTCCACTGGGCTTGTTGCTTTGGGCCTGTGGTGCAGCAGTGCATTGTGATAGGGGCAAAGGCAATGCCGAGCTCCCATGGCTAGGAAGAAAATACAGAATGAGACAGGCTTGAGGCCCCACTGTGTGCCCTGAAGGGCCCAAAACCATCCATGAGGCTCTGACTCTTAAGAGTTCTACCATTTTCCATTGGCCTTTTAGACAGGGATCTTAGGGGGAAAGACTGTATCCATCCGAGGGTAAGACAGGGACGTTTTTTACTCTGGAAAAACCATATCAATTGAGACTCCCACCATGGCATAATTCTGTCTCATGCAACTTTTTTTTGCATTAGGTCTTGTTATGTTTCATAACAGAATATTAGGTTTTTTAGTTTCATGAGTGAAAATGGAACATATTTGTTTTGATTTTAATTTCTTTAAAAGTTGAATATTAAAACTGTACCTTAGGGCTTCAACCTTACAAGTAAGCTAATGATGCCATTATTTTTTCCATCAGAGTTCAACAGGTTTTAAAGTAAGATACTGTATGCATGAGTGTGTGTGTGTGTGTGTGTGTGTGTGTGTGTGTGTGAGTCATACAGTTCTTGCTGTTAATTATATACAACTGAACAAGTGGATTTAGTGATGAACTTTCATCCTGGTGTGGAAAGGTATGTTTTTGTTTTTTTTTTTTTAAAGATACAGAATATTTTATTAGTTTCCAAAATCACATAAAGAAGCCAGAAAAGTTGGGATGTGACTTGCCCATGGCCTCAGTCATTTGTTTTCTTGAGTCATTAAGTCAGCTCTAAATATGACACCAACCTGCCATCAGTTCTTTGAAAAGCTGAAAAGTACATCTTTATCACTGTCTGTGAGCTCATAATACACAACTGCATTTACCAGCTGTATTTATTCCTCCTAGCATGTTTTTGGCATAAAGGTCACACACTGGCAATGATAATGCATCTCAAATGCCTTCAGTGTCTTGTATCTTTCATTTATATGCCTGACATCATTACAAACTGATGGAGCAGAAAAGCCCGTATGCACCCATCTGCTTAGATTGTTGTAATTGCTTCAGAACTTGGGCCCTTCTAGTGTCTGTTCTCAAAACAGCACGCTCAGTGGTTTTTAAAAATATAAACCCCATCCTGTCACTCTCCTCTATAACTCTATGCTTCCCTCTGAACAAAAGCCAAAGTCCTTTCAGTGGCCCATAAGTCATTAAATCTGGCCCCCAATGGCTTCATCCATTCCATCTCCACTCTTGCTTGTGTTCTAGGCACAAGGAACTTTCAGCTATTTCCAGAATATTCTCTGCTCAGCTTCCTTTTTCTGATGGTGCTCTGTGCCTGGACCATTGCTCCCCAACTCTTAGCACCCCCAAACACTCACCTAGCCTGCTTTCTCCCTCATGGAAGCATTTCTTCTTCAAGTAGTCAGGTCAGAAAGCTTTCTGCTTCATCATGTTTTCTGGGCCATTTCTACCTCTAACCCTGCTCACCACTCACCCTTTCCTTGCTTTATTCTACTCAGTTTAACTTTTCACCATACAACAGGAAATATAGTTTATGTCTGCCCCCTCCCTCTAGGGATGAAGTTTCTGTTTGTTTTATAACTGTGGCTGGAATCATACTAGACACATAGGAGACCCTGAATAAATGTTAATCGAGTTACTTTTCCTATCACAAAGGAAAAAAAGAGATACAGATAAACTGAGTGATGTGACTAACACCACACAGGTAGCAGATCAGAGATCCAGCTTGGGGCCTTGGAACTTGAACTCAGTGTGCCTTCCATGGCTATTCTGAGGACAGAAAGGCTCCAGTTTTTTAATTTCTCCTTTGTTTTTATAGTGGATTCTTCATTGCTTTCCTCCTAGTTATTTTATTTTACTTATTTATGTATTCATTTATTTTACCATAGCCTTGGCAGCCTCTGTCTTCCAAAATCCAAGGAAATCTATGTTACCATCACACGTCCCTCCCTTTTAAAATCTGTTATTTATTCATTCACAAAAGTGACTCCATTTGAGTTAGTATATCACGATTGTGGTCACACCATGAAGTAATGTGCTTAAAATACCTTTAAGACAGCACTGTGCAGAAATTCCTTTTATATAAAGGTAACAAGTGTGGTTTAAAATACCATCCCAACCTGCTTTCCTCTGACCTCATGCTCAGGGTGGAATCCACTTGACCATGTCACACGGTAAGGACCAACCACAGAGATTTCTGCTGATTCCTCTCATTCTGTCAAAGCAACATCATTTTAGCTGGAAGGGACCCAGGAGGCTACCTAGCCCTGTAATGTCAAGACCATGGGCTTTCTCAGAGGACATTGACATGGTGAAGGGGACCCGATGGCACTTTGGGTTCCCTACTGTGTTTCATTCAGAGATATATCTCCTTCATACAGACGGGTCAAATTTCTGTGAAATCTTAGCTTATAAAGGGTTCCTCAGGAAAATGTTTGAGAACCTTTTGTTTGATAGGTTAGTGTTTATTTAATTTGCAGCTCAGTCCCAGAGTAGTAGAAAGCTTAGTCTATAACTTTCACTATTGCCCAGTCCAGACTTCTTCCACTAACTCATAGTTTTATGATCTTTCTCAGAGTTTTAAAACTGGCCACCACATGCGTAATTATCACTTGTGGTGGCTGTCAAAAATGAGCATTCCTGGTCCCACTTTAGTCTTTGAGCTTCAGAATGCCTCCGCCAGGTGCCGCCAATTTTAAATCAGCCATGTCACCCCTCATCCATCTCTGTAAGCTCTGGAGCGTTCTCTTGCTACACACCTGGCATTCTGTTCAGGTGCTTTTTCTCTTCCTCTCCATGTCTTGTCTTCAGTAATTTTAGGCACTGGCTTGGTGGTGGCAGGGGAGGGGGGAAATACACATCTACTCTACTGGTGCGATCTGAGCCACATTATGCCTTTTGTTCAGGCAGGTTTCTGAGCCCTTCTGTACGTAGGCAGCAGGGTCACGCGCCTGGTGGCTTCCCAGGAGCAGCCGTGCTGTGTGAGGGGGGCACCGCGACAAGGGAGCAATCTGACTCGAGTGCACTGGGAGTTGCCGAGCTAAGGGTCATTAGAAGGTAGAACATGGTCCCAAGGAGGGCCAGAAAGATGACATCTGCCAATGTCCTTAGCGGTGTGCAGCAGGAGACGTGGCAGCAAGGCTCAAGTCGCTCAGCAAGCTGCTGTCCAGGGAAATACAGCAGCTCCTTGAGCAGCCGTCAGCACCCCAGGCGCCTCTCTCTCTGCTCTGCTGTGCTCGTGAATGCCCATCATGCCAATATGTCTGCCAGGATTGCTGCCCCTGGACAGTCTGCACTGATGATGGCTAAGAGCTTCCTCCTAATGAGGCTTTGTTCTGCAATGGGAAAGATGGCCCAAAGGTTTCTGCCTAAGTCATTTTGGCTGTAATTTTTACCTGCCTACCCGGGCTGGAAGAAGTTTAGAGAGAAATACTGTAGCTTTTGTAGCCTGTATGTTAGAGGAAACTAAAGGAAAGGGAATTACTAATGGCTTTTGGAACGGTCAATCCATGGCCGGCCATGAGCAGAACCCCTGATCATATCAAGCAAGTGCCCCATTAGTGTAAACCTAAGAGTGAAACACTATTAATAAGAACATGGATACTTTGAAGAAAAGGGGGTATTATAGAACAAAGGACTAGATGTTCCTTGAAGTGCTAAATCATAAAATGTGATAGAAAGATAAAGCACACAGGACTATGTGTGGGTATTGATACTGAGATTAATGTTGGTAGTGGCATATTCTATCCCCAAACAAGAAACTGTATACATGTGCAGCAATGGATAGATCATAAGGGTGATAGATGTACTACAACATAGGAAATGTGGATGGACAGAGATGTATCTGCAGGTGCTAGATATAAGCAAATAGCAGTGCACCTGTTTTCTGTGTGTACACTCATGGTTTCTGCATGAATTCTCCAGTGCAACAGGAAGTGTGGGATCTGTAGCTCAGGCCACAAAACCACACAGGATGTTTATGTTCAACTTGAGTTCATTGCTCTGGTTGCAATGGCCAACTTCTGCCCTTACCTTTGGATGTCTGGACTGCCTTTCTGCTGAGGTGATCACAGATGTGGCCAGTGAATGGGCATTAGTCCATGTATCACCTGCTTCCTTGGATTTAACTATTATTTATTCTTCTCAGACTACCACCGAGTCAGCAGGGATTTAGATGCATCCCGCTCTGGTCTCTGAGCCCTGATGTGGTACTTGTCCCTTATGGTAGGCCTCCTCCTCTAACTGGCTGGTTCTTTTCTCTTTCTTGGAGACCTGGCTCAGCTGCCCCTCGCACTGGGACATCCTCCAGGTGCCTCTCCGCCCCGTCTCCAGCTTTCTCCCTCTGTATTCTGTAGAGCTCATTATCACCGCAGAGGAAGTGGACTCTATTTGCCCTTCTCTTAGGAATGCTGAGAACTGCCCATTGTCACAAGGGGCTGCCGAGCATCTTTATATGTCCAGCATTTTCTTAGTATCATATCGCAAATAAAAAAAGAATGTTTGTTATTAAATGAGGGAATGAATGACTGCTAGGATTTATAATATATGCAACTGTACAGAGGAATAATAGTCACCTCGACAACTAAGGAGGAGACCAGCTCGTGGGGAGGGAGGGGCAGGACAAGAGGCAGGTGCCTCGGGACAGGCCCAGTTGACACTTGAAGCGTAGAACTTCATCATAGCGGCCACCCGTGGGACACATGTTACAATAGTTAAGGAAATCAGTGTTGAGAGAGGTCCAATCGTTCTGCTGGCATGTAAGAAAAACTGTTAGGAATAATGCTAAAAGTTAATAGAGCTTAAAATGAAGCCAAAACAATGTCTTGAAGCACTCTGACAATAAACACAAGTCCTGTTCCTTTCTTCACACAAGTAGGACTCTTGTGTATTTCTTCTTGCATACTTGAATTCCAGGCACAGAGATAAAGGCTAGAGCCTTCACATGAGCTCGCAGATCTGCATAAAATTAGGATGCCAGGCTGTTGCAATGGGCACCTGCTCCTGCCCTTTTTAAGAAGGGGGAGCAGTGCAGGGCTCTGACTGCTGCCTGCGTGAGCGTGAGCCTGGCACTGGTTCTCAGTGTCGTCTCCCTTGAAAACTCCATGGTGTTCTGTCTGTGGGAGAGAATGTCCACATACCTCAGGCTCTTGGCTGATCTCACATTTGGCTACTGTCCTTGGAAACAATTATACATTGCTCCACGGTGAGGGTACATTTTGAGCAATGTGCCATGAGACAATTTTGTCATTGTGTGACCACCCCAGAGTGTGCCTACCCAAGCCTAGAGAGTGTAGGTCAGTGGTGGCCAGCCGGTGGCATGTGTGCCAAGTTGGCTGTTATCATTGCAAGCTCCAAAAAGTTAGCCATCCCCAGGGCAGTTCAACCACCACACATGGCTTCTTAAGTGATGTGGTTAAGCATGAAGCATGCCAAGTGTGACATTGTATACTGTTCTACAGCAAATTTATTGTTAAAAGTGGGTATATAGCCTAAAGCAACGATAAAAAGTATAGCACAGAAAGCACGTAATCTGGTAATAGCCCGTTACTATCATATCAGTTGTTACGTGCTCTATTTAATTGTTAGTGTCATGCTTTCAGCTGACAGTGCAGTCGTTTCGTCTGCACCAGTGTGTCACTAAACATATCAGTGATGCACTGCACATTTCTGTGGCCTCCAGATCCCGGGGCAGTAGGAATTTTTCATTCCGCGACAATCTTATAGGATCCCTGTCGTATGTACAAATGGTCATGGTCTGTAGCATTGCTGCGCAGCTCATAACTGCACTTGTTTTGGCCCCAGCCAGACTTGACTTTGATTTGTGCTAAGGAAATCTCATTACCTCTACATGCAAGGCAGCAAAGACAAAGCCACTGAGTGTGCTTCAGTGCCTGCCCCTTAGGTGTTGCTGGTAGGTCCCAGAGTTTTCTCTGCATTTGAAGAGGTTTGGTTGTGTAATGCTGGCTTAGGACCAGGTGTGGTCCTTCCCCAGGTGCCATCAGCTTCACCAGAAAACATGTTAGGGATGCAGCTCCCAGGTCTCACCCAGGTGACTTCTTCCCGAGAGTCTCGGGGGCTGAGAGCCCTCAGTTGTAAGCGAGCTGTCCAGGTGGGTCTGATATGTGCTACAGGGAAGACGGTCCTCAGTCCTAGATTCTGGGGGGACAGAGGTAGAGTGGCACCATTGTGCTTCTTCTAACTTTGGTGTGGAGCATGCTTCCCTTTCCTCTTTCCCTCCTTTATCTGTATTAAAAGATGGAGTCCTTCTATATGTGGGTTAGTAGATTTTGTGGGGAAAATCAGAGGCAAACAAGATCTTGGCATAGTGGACTGCTGCTTCTTACATCCTGGTAGCAGGACTCTGCGTTCCTCTGGCCTTACTGCTGTAGAATCTCCAGCCAGGCTCCATTGCAAGTCTTGGTGTCCCTTTGCCTGAGGGCTTTCTCAGATGGGCTGAACTACTTTGCCTGAGATGTGGGAGAATTAATGGTTCTGGGCAGCACTTGATCAGCGACCGACAGCTGGCACGTCAGACCCACAGCTCGCTTTCCACTTAGGGAAGGCTCTCTGAGGCTGGCTCTGCCCACCTCCCAGAACTCTCCAGAGGGTTTTGCCTCCAGCTCTTCAGTTAGTGGGAGCCCACTTAGAAGTGCATGTTTATTTCATGTTTTTCCTCTTGTGTCTGTTTTAATGACTTTCTGTTCATTCCATTGATTCAGGAAGGAGCCCCACCCTGGGATCACAGAGAGACCCAGATAATACCCCACACCATGTACATGAGATCGCTGGCAATTCATTAGTCACAGGTACTCACAGCAGGGGTGTGAGACACTGCAGGCTGCACAGGGTCACATGGAGACTAAGAGCAGAGTGAATCCTAAGGATATAGGAGGCAGGTTTTGAAATAGCCAAGATGGCAGTGTGTCTGTCATTTCTGCAGGAGGGTATAAGCATCTTTTTGGATAATCCCATAGGCTGTCAGGGAACCAGAGCCCACTGCTCCAGCATCTGCAGAACTATGAGCTTGGATAGTTAACCTGAGATGACGAGGGGCCCTGGACAGGGGATCTTATCTGTGGGATACTGGTAGGGTTATCAGGGCTCTCTTATCCTCCACATATCCAGGCACACCCAATGTTGAGTATTATGTTTCGGCCTTATACCACAGGATCTGCATTACCACACTGCCCACATCTTCCCTGGGGTCATCTCCACAGCACTGTTCTCCCATTTCTGTCCTTACCTCATAATTGCTTTTGGGAAAAGCCACATTAAGACAACATTAAGTATGCATATATGTAAGCATGTCCTACCCTCAGTGGTATATATATATATATATATATATATATATATATATATATATATATATACATATATATATATACATATATAAGCATATGTATTGACTTTTATAGCTTCTAAAGATTATGTTTTATTTCATTTTAGTCTTTTTTGTAATTGTTTTTTAGCTGAGGTTTATTTTTTGTTTTTGATGCCAAGGATCAAACTCAGGACTTCCCGCTTGCTAAGCAAGCTTTCTACCACTGGGCTAAATCCCCAGCCACTATTTTACTATTTTAAAAATGTTCTGTAATTACTTGTTCTGAGTCCCACATAAATGGTGGCAAGGAGGGTAAATGTGGGATGTGTGCTGCTTATAAGGATCGCTGGGTGATGATGCATACCATGTTATATGTGATTTCTTTCTAAAGGAAGAAAGAACAATTAGTGATTGATGATTATAAGCCAAAAGTAGAAAGAAAATGAAGTGTTAACAAATGTAGTGAGAAGGATTCTAATGTTAGACCAGCCAGAGCACCCTATATCATAGCAATCCAGTTTTCCTCACCTGTTTTTGGCAGTAACAGCAAAATCTTTAGATGCATACATTATCAGATGAAGGGCTTGACTTTCACTATCCAACCCTCCAACACACACACACACACACACACACACACACACACACACACACACGCACAAAGAAACACATGCATACATATTGTTTTTGGTATAGTTGAGATTGATCTGAGGTACTCGTTACAGAGATAATAATACAAAAGCAAAATTTGGAAACGATGTTATAGATGACATCTCCCCCATCTTTAAGGGTTAAGATATCAGTCTAAACAGGTGCATATATGGGTGATATGGCAAAATATAGGGCCCATCAGTGGATGAAAAGCATAACTATAACCATAGCCGGGCAAAAGAATTCAATGAAGAATGGTTATATTTCTGACATTGGGTAATTTTGTAATAAGTGGTGCACAGTAAGTGCTCAATTAATGCCTATTGTTTCTGTATCATTGCTCTTATCTACAGAGGGCCTAGTGGAATACAGATTGTGTTGTGCTGAACATTTCAGAGAACAATGTAAGATGCCTCTGAAGATCTTCACTTATGTGTTCTGGTCTCCATCACAGATGCCTGGTTGTGCTGGAACAAGTGATCTATTTCAGCATGCAAAGGTCAAAGGGGCAGGAGGAAGTGCCCTTTTCCTGTAAATGTAACCTTGCTCTAAGGGTGCTGCTTGCTACTGCAGTGCCATCTAGTAGCCAGACAGAACATAAAGAGACTGGAAAATGGAGCTGACTGTCGAAGTGCCAAAAAGGTTATTCATTCATTTAAAAGGAATGTTTGGAGTACCTGCGTTTTATCTCACACTGTACTCATCAAGCAGGGAACCAGACATGGGACCCCTGGCCTCACAGAGCCTCCAGTTTAGTTGGGGAAAGGGAACATTAATTTCCAAATCCTAGAAGTATCATGAGCAGGAAAAGAAAATAGGAATCTAGGAAAATGTATCACACTGGGACCAGTTCTCAGGGGACTGGAGGTTTTCCTGAGGACAGTCCTGAAATTGGGGAAACAGGAACAGCAGTTGTCAATGTAGTGAGTGTGGCAAGCCTCCGTTCGTTTGTTTTGCATGTTTGGAATTTGTGGGACGGCTGCTTCTCTGGTGTAGTTTCAACCTTTCTGTGTAATCACTTGCTAATTTGGCTGCATAATGCATCGGGCACATATTTGTTTTTAGCCTGCACTCGCTGAGTATCTATCTCTTTGGTTCTAGTGCTGCCGATTGAACGATGCTGATATTTTATTAAAAATTGCTCCCATGCACATTTATTTTACATTGCAGCGAAAGGAACTTTTACCATTTTCCAGTTGGCTATATTCAGAGTGAAATTACCACTGTCCATCATCCTGTCTAGTCCATATTTTTAAACAATTCGTGTATTTTCTATCGTTACCCCTCTACCTCTCAGCACCTCTTAATATTATTCAGGATTTCCGGTTTCACTTCAGAAAATTTGTTGTGAAATTCGATTGCCTTGATGTGGTATTGGATCTATGAAACCCGGGCCTTTCAGTGTTTAAGCACCATTGACTATAAAGACGCAGGCATAGCGCCATCATTAAAGAAGACAAATTGTTGCCCTTAAGAGTCGGTAAAATAGTTTTTTTACAGTCCATTTCACTAAGTGTTTAGAATGTGTATTACCTGATTAATCAATGTGTCACAGACCATGGCAACCTCTGTGTATTTTTACCATTCAGTACAGGGGCAGCAGGAAGGGAGGAGTCCAGTTATTTAAAGCTCCCTTTGCCATAGAGGAGTGTATTAGCAAGTTCACAATTAAAGTGGCTATTGGCTGCCACCGGGCAGAATGGGAGGTCATAAAAGATCATACAGGTGTCTTTCTGATCCTACATACAGTAATAGGCTCTGACTAGCTACACATCGTGCTGTAAACCATTCTTAATCACTTACGGGAGGTGCTGCAGATCAAGTGCTATCTCAGAGCATAAATTCACTAACCAGGAAAATAAAAATGGTATCTCATAAGTGTTTTAGAATAGCTGACTACTTTCAACTATAAGCTTTCCCTAATGATATTCATACTTGTTTTTATTTTTATTTATTTTCTTTATTTTTTTTCTATTCTTTTTATTTCTTTCTTTTTGTACTAGGAATAGAACTCGGGTCCTCAGACTCGCCAGGCAGGCGCTGTGTCCCTGAGCTCTGTTCCTGGCCCTTTATTTAATTTTTAAACCTAAAATGTTTCCTCTTGCAACATGATTTAATGCAGTTTCTGTCTGCCTACAGGCTGTTGCTCTCCTGATTAAAAATGAGATAAATGACTTAATATATTGCTAAGTGCTGCCTTTTGTGTAGATAGATTTAAGATGGAAATTATCTGTATGCATGGAGTTATAAACTCTAGATTATTAAAATAAAAGATAATTTATTGTATAATACATCTGAAAAGAACTATGCAAAGCAATCATTAGCAGAGCTTTTATATTTCTGCATTTGATTCCTTTATTCTTTGACATATATATATATATATATATATATATATATATATATAAATATATACATGGAAAATGTTTGTCTCTGAAAGACAATGACATTAAGTGTAAGACTTGCTGTGTCTTCCTAGGCATACTTTAAGTTTCTAGATTTTATTCAATCAGGGTTAACAAATTGGACAGTTTGTCTATGTATCTTTTTGCCTAGACATGAGAAGCCCAGATCAGTTACGCTGCACATGATTACATTTATGTTATCGTAGGGAGTGCTATGAATCGGGTTCCCTGGGAAATAGACACTTGGATGGAGAAAGCTTAGTTGGAAACGCTTGCAGGAAGTTTATGTGAAGGAAACGAGATTCTGTGGTGGGAAAAGATGGTCTGGGAAGCAGCTGGAACCAGAGGCTTTGCCAGCCGCCAGGGGTCTGAAGCCGGTTGCACCTTCTGGGTCAAGCCGAGTGCGGGTTAAGGCCAGGCATCCATCAGTCGCTGCCTGTTGCTGTGACTTCAGAAGAGACAGCTTTGCCTCTGAGGGTAGTTCCTGGGGACAGAGCCACTGACAGACTAACTCCCAGAACCTGTAAGAACTGCCTGGCCTTGAAAGAGGGGCCTCAGTGGCCCAGGGCAGCACCCTCACTGCCATGGCGTGCAGACGGGCTGCAAGTGTGTATCAGTACCTGTTCTGGAAGGCACTCACACAGTTTGTGTTGATGACCACAAGCAAAACGGATGTCCTCAGGACTCTCACCAAGACAGACATGTGACTGGTGGCTTTTACAAGGCAATTTAGAGTCTTCAGTCTCTGAAATTAAAATTTTAAAGAAATTAACTATTATGGTTGTCTTTATACCTCATTCTTACCTGATTGGAAAACCTGTGTATTTAAAGTTTGCCAGATTTTTTAAAAAATTAAGGTGAAATTCTTTTTTTAAATTTATTTATGTATTTGGTACAAGGTCTCACTGCACAGCTTGGACTTGTAGTGATCCTCCTGTTTTCAGCCTCCCTACTGCTGGGATTACAGGTGTATACCACCATGACCCTGACTGCATCCCTGGCTCGGCACATCCTGGTGGCAGGGCCAGAACAGGATATGGGATTGGGAATTAAAGTCTAGTCCCTGAGTTTGCCAATGCAGGTGACTAGCCCCCTAAGCTATCTCGCCCTAAGATGGAATTCTGATGTTATAAATGCAAATGAAGTTATAAGAAAGCATCATTTAAATTAGCACAACTGCTTGATTTCAGACTCAGAAAGGGTAGGAGGACAGATAAAGTAAGATGTATAACCTCACTTTGTATTGCATAGTTGTAATCCCAGCTGCTTAAGAGGCCGAGGCAGGAGGATCATTAGTTCAAAGCCAATCTGAGCAACTTTATGAGAGCCTGTGCCAAAATAAAATGTTAAAAATGACTGCAGATGTAGCTGCATCACTGCCTGCTATGTGTGATGCTCTGGCTTCAGTACCTAGCACCATAACAAAGAAGTGGGTAAGAAAGATACATGCCAAAGTGTAGCCCGAGCTCATCAGAAAGCTAGGGAAATAATGAAATTCTGATGTTATCAGATATTAAGCAAAAAAGAGAAAAAGGTACATTCAAAGCTGCTTGGGTGACAGCTGGATATGCTCGCTGCAGGTGAATGTCTTGATTACTTTTTACTCATTGCAGGGACATATACTCGACACCCAAAATGAAGGAAGGAAAAGTTTATTTAGCTCACAGTTACTGGAGGGTTCAGTGCACATTCCACTGGCTTCAAGGCAAACAGCAGTTCATGGAGATCAGATCTCTTGCAAAGTGGTGCGGCTGCAAAGGTCAAGCTCCTCTTAAGACAAGCTTCTCCAGGGAAGTGTGCGCAGGAAAGCAGGCAGGGTCCCAGGAAGCCTTTCTCAAATTCTGGGCCCTGCCCACCTGCAGGGCTAGCCCCCACGCTGAGAACTGAGGGAGCTGATTCCAAGTTGACACAATGTATCAGCTAACACAGTGAGGACACCAGGATTGTTTTGTTCCTCCTGTCTATAGCATCCTTTCTGGAGAGAGTAAAACAAGCTCAGAAGAGAAAAAATGAAAACCCAGGACAGGGAAGAACTAGTCAGAGATTCCTCCTCTTCAAACAATTTCAGTGCTTCGCTTGAGCATGTATTCTCTTTTTTTTTTTTTTTCTTGTATTTTAGGGAAAGGTCTACAGCGTGTTCAGAGTCTCACTATACTAGATTGGATTTATAGTGATCCACTTGTTTACAGCCTCCCAAGAGCTGGGATTATAGGAGCGAGCACCATACCCAGTCTCAATTGCCATTTGAGAGTCCCCTGGGGGCGGGGCTGGCACAGCAGGCCCGGGTGATTGCAGTCTGGGCCCCTGCACCTGCCTACAGGCGCCTTAATCTGCTGCACGATTTGGCCAGTCCTGAACATGAATTCTCTACCTGGTCTCAACTGGTTTTTACTGTGACGTTGTCTATCTACTACTGATGGTCTTTAAGGAGTCTCAGAGGAGAGGGCAGGCAAGAAAAACAAAAGCGTGGCATGGGGTCCTGATAGTTAAAGGGAGGAGAAAGGTGCTTTTTGGAAACCAGAAACTGATTTTCCTGCCTTCAGTGACGGCCAGCAGTGAGAAGGGAAACTGGGAACAGCGCAGGCCATAGCCAGGGGCCTTCATGTCGTCACTGGTTTCGGAGGAGCCAGGTACAGGAGTAACATAAAGAACACCCTGCAGCAGGAGGCTTAGGGCTGCGTCCTGCGTGCCACGCTGACCCCGTGACTGGCCACATCTGATAACCTTTCAGAAGTTCAGTTTCTTGCCACGGATATGCCCTCCTTACAGTCGCGGGCCCTGTGGCTCAGCCCTAGGAAGCACAATTCAGCCTGCGGAACAAGACAGAAAATGAATTCTGTTACTTTCCTTTTACTTAGTATGCATTAAGAAGCGATCCAGTTGAGAACGCTTAGCTGTGCTATTCATAAGCCCTTTTCTTCTTTTTAGCCCTTTCTCCCCCATGCCCTCAGGAACTCAGATTTGACAATGCTGAGAGAAAATTCTCTGACTTATCCCTGGACCATATAGAGCCTTCCCTTTCCTGGGCAGCCTCGCTCGGCCTACCTGCTTCCTCACACCTGTGTTCTTTATTAGTTTTGACTGACAGCCCATTTCTCCAAGTCTTCCCTCCTAAGCCTTTCAGGTTCTATCTTTCTCTATTAATTCTCTGTCAGCTCTCAAACTGTGATGTACAAACAGCCCACAACCAGGCTGCTGAGACAGCTCTCCTTAGGAGTAAATGGGTTGGGAGCAAACAGGAATTGGGGAGGCAATTATGGGCTTCCTTTGGCATCCCAGAGGATTGGGAAGGTTGAGATCAGTTCCTTCAGGCCAGGAGGGTGCTGAAAAACAGCAGGGAGCAGGACAGACAAAGACCTGCCCCTCCCCCAGTCATTTTGATGAGTGGGAAAGCAGAGGATAGAAAGCACTGAAGGCAGATGTGTAGGGAGCTCAGCTGCAGATAGAGCGAAGGAAAAGTCTCTTTGAGAGGCTGGCATTTGAGGTAAGATCTGAAGAAGGAAAAGGGATGTTTGAGGCAGAGACAGCAGCATGCACATAAACCCTAAGCTTGGCACCTCTGAAAAGCAGAAGAATGGAGAAAGAAGCAGGATATAGGAGAAGTGTTTCAGTGGGTCAGATTGATAGAGTGCAAGCTTTGGGTAGGATTTAGTCACACTCCAGGAACAGTGAAGGTAAAGGTAAAATATGATTTAAGTGTTTGAAAGAGTATTACAACTGCTGCATGGAGAATGGGTAACAGGAGGGCAAGAATGCAAGGAGAAAGAGCAGGTAGGACCTTGTGGCACCCACCCTGACAGGGGCACGTTTGCCTTGGGCCAGGGTGACAGAAGTAGAGATGGAGAAGTGGATGGATATGTGGCAGAATGGCTCAAAGCCTGGATGTAAGAGGCAAGGGGAGGAATCAAGAGTAATAAATTTTGTAGGTGGGGAAAACTGGAAGAGGGACGAGGAAGTCAGGGGTTATGTTTGGATTTGCTACAGTTGATATAACTATCAGACATCCAAGTAGAAATGTCAGAGAGGCATTTGGGTTATATAAACAAGTCTGGAGTCAAAGTAGAGGTCAAGTTGCACAGATAAATGTGGGTGTCATCAAAAGAGTATTCAAAGCAAGTGCTGCACTTAGCACTAGAAGTAGCTGGAGAAGAGAAGCCAGGGAGGGGCCAGGTCCTGGGAAGTGGCAAAGGAGGGGGAGAGGAAGCGAGCAGTACAACAGAAGGAAATCCAGGAGCACAAGATGGGACAGACTGCGTCCGTCGGAAGAGGGCTTTCAGAAAGGAGAGCTGCCTTTAAGGGGCTGGGGAGATGGCTCAGTGGAATAAGAGCTTCCCTGGCAAGCTCAAGGGACTGAGTTCAATCCCTGGTTCTACAAAAAAGAAAGAAAGAAAGGAGAGCTGTTTGCTGGATTGCCTCTTCTTGAAAGATCCAGAAAGACAGAAAAGAGACATGTCCTTGAATTTGAAATGAGGGAGCTATTGATGAATTTCAGGCAAGCAGTTTTAACTGGATTGGAGTGTTCTGTTAAGTTGCATACATTGGGGTGTTGGGTAATTGGTGATTTACAACAATTCTTTAGAGAACTGTGTTTCAGAGGGGGAAAGAAGAGGTAGGGAGATCTGAAGGGATTGTGGAGTTAAAGAAGGAGCATGGTTGCGTTCTGGTGATGCTAACCCACGGGAGAGGGAGACTCATTATCCAGAGAAGAAAGAGCTGACTGGGACTGTGAAGCCAAGGTGGTGAGGGGGTCAGGATCCAGAGCACATGGGAGACCATTGATTTTTAATGGAAGCAAGAACATTTCTTTTGTTGAAGAAGGGTATGGGCACAGTTATGGTGTGCATTGGGTCCCCCTCAAATTCCTGTTGAAGCCCTCATCCCCAGTGTGGCTGTCTCAGTTACTCTTCTCTCATAGCTGGGACAAAAACCCAACACTCAAAATGAAAGAAGGAAAGGTTTATTTAGCTCACAGTAACTGGAGAGTTCAGTCTGTGCTCAGCTGGTTCCAAGGAAGAGTGGCACATGGCTGACAGCAACCTTTTATTTTGGCAGCAAAGAGCGGAGAGCAAAAGGAGTGGCAGGAAGAAGAGGAGGAGGAGGTGGAGGAGGAGGAGGAGGAGAGGGAGGAGGACAGACTCCATGGTCTTCTTTCTTCCTGCATGTATAAGCAGGCCAGGAGTAAAACCCTCACCAGTTATAAGGTGATGGCATATTGATCACAGACTTTAAACTTTAGGACCATGAGAGAAAAAAATAAAATCATTGCTGTGATATTTACTATAGCTACCCAAGCTGACTCCCATTGAAGCTGGGAGCATTTATGTGTAATGGAAGGATCCAGGAAGCTGTGGTCTCTGAAGGCTGATATTTTGTCCCTACAGTGAGGCCAGGTCATCAACTGAAAATGACTGTGGTGAGGTGGGCATGAAAGGTTCAAGAAGAGAGGAGAGGAAAAAGAAATTTTGAATGAGGAGTAAGCGATTGATTCAGGAACTTGGTAGGGTTGCCAGGTATCATCAACTGCCTATTTGAGTTTCAGAGCACTGAACTTATAGTACAATAATTTGGGACAGCTGTAGTTTTTCTCCAGAAGTATTTGGCTACTCAGGGCTAGGCCCAGATGGCAGACAGCTGGGCACGTCCAGGGCTCTAAATCAAGGACCACAGAAAGAGAAGCAAGAGAGTTAAATATTTTTAAGAAGACAAGTAGGAGAAGGAGGAAAACAAAGATGGGAGGTATATGAACTACCAGAGGGAGTGAGCTGGACAGATAGGATGTATTAATTTTTTTTTTTTTTTTTTTTTTTTTTTTTTTTTGTCTTTTTGAGACAGGGTCTCACTGTGCAGTTCAGGCTGGCCTTAAGCTCACTTTGTAGCTCAGGCTGGTCTCGAACTCACAACAATCCTCCTGCCTCAGCCTCCCGAGTGCTGGGATTACAGGCATATTAATGTTAATAGTAACAATGATATTCGTTGTATGAACCTTATGATAAAAAACTACTCTTGGGCCGGTGACGTAGCTTTGCGGACTAAAGCGCCTGCTTAGGCAAGTTTAGGCAAATGCAGGGACCTAAGTTAGATCCCCAGCTCCACATGAAGCAGCAGCCCTGCCCCCAGAGCATGCTGGGCTGGCCAGAGTCTAGTGGCACCTGCCTGTAATCCCAGCACTGGAAAAACTGAAAGCAGCAAGATCACCACAGATCCAAGCTGCATAGTGAGACTCTACTAAATACATTTAAAAAATATCTTCATAGGATTATTCCAAGGATCACTCATTTTACCAAGTGAAAATACTCAGTAAATTATCAAAATGAGTTATCAACCTGGTAAACTCAATAGTTTAGTAGGTATATCATACTTCCCTTCAGGCAGTCTATTATAGCTGTCACAGTCATGAATAAAATCATAATATGTACATGATGATACATTAGGAAGATTATGAATGGTTGAATAAGTGCATGAGAAGTAGTTGATTCTGCTTATTTTTATGGCCTTGAGAAAACAGCATTTCCATGTCAGACAGCTGTAGCTTGAGATACTTCAGATTGGGACATTACTTCCAGATGCCAGTAATGCTTAGATGGAAAAGACATTAAAACACTATCATTTTAATTTCAGGACTCTTAGGGATGTACAAGAAATCTGAAGAAATATATTACCAGTTTGTACTTTTCATATTTGTAATTGCTCAGGCAGAATAAGATTGTGATAAGATTTGGAAATTCCAAATTACATTCAGTTGTATCTAATGAAGACATTTAAGAAGTTGAGAAAATGTATATTATTACTGGGAAAGGAAGAGTAAAGAACGAAAAGATAATAAGTAACTGAAGTACATGAAAGCATTTGATGCCTCAGGAAAAAATCCAGAGCTGTAATAAAAATAAGCATTGTTAATATTCCATTCCTTGAATTAAAAACCTCCCTCAGTCTCTGAGAGTTGAAAAGAGATGTCTTAGATAACAAAAGGCTAGCACTTGTATACATTGATTTCAAATTCTCCTTAATGCTTTTATATTAACAGGCACTTACATTGATTACCAGCTCATTCCTGTAAAATTCTTTATGTGGTCCGTATATCAGGGATGTACAGATTGAGACAGAATGGGAACACCTTGGTATAGCTAGTTTAGTGGAGCTGCAACTGGTTCCTCTTTACTCAGAAAAGCATTTATTGACATTTGAAGGACAGCAATTAGGCCGTTGCTTGAGCCAGTCTGAGCACATGGCTTGTTTGCAGATTTTGCCATCCCTCCTGTCTGTGACCACTTGGTGCAGAATCGGTATGATATGAGAGCTGCTCTTTCTCCAAAGTGTGGCTGACCCTCTCCAAAATGTTGTGAAGGGGTTGGGAATGGCCTGGCTTGTTGGGCAGTGGATGGGGTGGAATGAGGTTTTGAGAGGCCAGACTTGGAGGAGGAGTTGGTGTAGGAGATTTCCAGGCCCAAAACACCCAAAGTGTTGGTGATGTGAATGTGGGCAAAGTGATTGCTGACCCTGACCAAGAGAGAGAGAGAAAGTGAGAAAGGCAGGTGTGATTAGCAGTGGGGAGGCAGAGAGTGAGATGGGGTGAGCGCAGGGCAGGTTGGGGAGGCTGCCAGAGCCAGGAAACTCAAATGGTTCTGCTTCTCAAAGGGATCAGCTTTTGGGCTCTGTTGAAAGGCAACAGGCTTGGGAGTGGGGGCAGGAACACATTTCTTAAAAGCATTTTTGAAATGCAAATATGTTCATTGTGAGGTGTGATACATTAAAAGCTCATTAGAACTCGTTTACCATGCATGATCCTACTTACAAAGACTATTTTTTCAGATGGGTGAGAAATGGAACCAGGAATTAGTTAAAGAACAAGAACAAATGCTCTCCAGGTGGAAGGTGCTTTAGAAGCAAAGCTGAGAGAAGTCTTGGGAAAGGGGTTTTCAGGGGGAATGACGGCTCTAGGCCTCTGTTGAGTTAAAATGGAAGATAGCAAAGCCAAAAAGGAAAAAGGCAAACCAGAAAAAACCTGTAACAGACAAAGTAGCTACAATTTGACTACATTCAGATTATTTCAAATTGTGAATGAAATAACAGGGGGGCATTGTACCAACTGGGAAATTGTGAATAAGCAGATGAGAGATTAAAACACTTTAATGTAATCAAGAGTTCAGATTTGTTGAGTGGATTTATTGCCCCTGAGTTGCCTGAAAAGACACTTATCGACTGCCCATCTTAGAACCTAACACCACATCCAAGGGATTTTATTCCACCTTTTCAAAGATTGTTGCTTTGTGCTATTTCCTTGTTGAATTCCATCTGTAATTATATTGCCTCATTTTGTGATTGATAGGTCTCTTGGGATGCTCTCCTGACCTTTCCTAATTATAGTTTACCTAAGCTCAGTAAATTTGGTTAGGCAGTTCTCTTATACCGTCTTTAAATATTAATCAGGACATTTGAACAGTACCATTTTAAATAAAGTAAAATCCCAGTTAAACTAAATGGGCAGAGATCGGGTTCTTCTTACAGACTAAATTTTGTGATTAACTGGGGCTCATCAGCAGATCCTTTTGCTTCCAATCCTTGCTGTTGACTGTTTTCTAGAATGTTTTATTTTCAACCTGCCCAGATCTTTTTCCAGAATGAGTTATAATCTTGCTGACCTCAGGTTCAGTTTTTGTCAATTTGTCATTCTGTCTTCATTCGTTTGCACATATTTATTAGAAGGTCAGTAACAGATGAAGACAGTGACGTGAGGCAGACGTGGAAAGAACAACGAACGGAGGCAAACCTAGGAAATTGCCTTTTCAGCAAATTCTAGCTTGTAGACTTTTCTTCTTGTAAAACAGATCATGAGGAAAAACTTGACTAAAAGGAAGATGCTGGTTTGCTGTTATAAGAGAGTATAAATTCCCTCTTTGCCCCTCCAGACTTTGGAAGTCGTCATTATTCTTTGACAGGATCTTTTGTCTCATTTCATGTGTACCAAATTGTTATGGTAAGACAAGTTGTTTTGCTTTTTATTTTTATTTATTTAATTTTTGGTGACATAATTTTCTGTCATTTCATTTCCAATAAAGAGTGCTCCAAGATACACAATGCATGATTTCTGAAAGATTTAGGTTTGGGTTTGTTTTTTTTTTTTTTTTGGCAGTGATTTTTGTTCTGATGGTACTAATTTGAACTCCATAATAATCCCCACAGTCCTTAGAAGATACACAGTTGTTACCATAGATGGGTGCCTACGTGTCTTCTGCCTAGATGTTCTCCTAGAGCCTCATGGAGTCATAGGTGGGGCTTTTTCAGAGGTGGCTGGATCTGGAGTGAGTGATGCTGGGATTAATTGATCAAGGACAACAGGATTCCTATACAGCCTGTAAAAAATGTAAGGGTTAAAGAGAGCAGTGGTCATCTCTTGCTTGCTTTGGTGCCTTCTGCCTGCCAGGAACTGTCTCTCCTTTTTGATGCCTGTCTATCCTGCTAACCTGTCTTAGAGACAGCTGATTAAGGACTGAAACCTTTACAAACTGTGAGCTAAATAACCTCTTTTTCCTTTATCCTTAGGTGTTGGGTATTTTGTCTCAGCAATGAGAAAAGTGACTGGGACAGAATTTGGTGCCAGAAATGTAATCTCTTTTTATCAACTATACCTGACCTTGTGGTTTAGGAGCCTTTGGGACTGGCTGGTGGGAGGAGTTAAGAAGGTTTGGAGATGATGGCTGAAAGAATAGTCCTGGAAAGCCTTAAGATGTACTTGATAGGAGATTCTGGCCACCACTCAGAAGATGAGAATTCTGATAGAAATCCTGCTGGTAAGCAGCAGGCTCAGGAGGATTCTTTTCAGGATTGTTTTGGCTGTTGGACTCCAGAACATGTGTTCTATGCCTCCATGTCCAGAGACTTTGCCTGAGTCTAAGATCAAGAGTAGAAGACTGATCTTGCAGAAGACATTTCAAGCATTTTTTTTTTTTTTTTTTTTTTTAGTACAGGGTGTAAAGGATGTACAATGTCTCACTGTGTAGATCAGGCTCCTAGTGATTCTCCTGTTTACAGCCTCCCAAGTGCTGCGATTACAGGCATGTGCCACCACGCCCAGTTTTAATCGATTTCTCAGTGCACTCCAAGGGTGGGACCAGCACTGCAGACCTGGGGGTCGAACTCCTGCTTCCCGTGTCTAAGCAGACCCTTTAATCCACTGAGCTATTTTGCTGGCCCAGAAGAAATTTCAAATCAGTCTAATGTTGAAGTGTTGGCATGGCTACTGTTGGGGGCTCCTATCCAGATTTATGTTGAGAATCAAGAGCACAGAGCCCAGCAGAAGGATTTCAAATGTTTCAAGTTTGGTCATAAAGGAAGCTCCAGTAATGCTACAGCCTACAAAGATGAAACAGGGGAAGCTGGTTGATGAAAAGACTAGCAAGAAAAAGCCAAACATTTTCAGAGGAAGCCAATAGAAAAGTGGGCATCACAGGAAGCAGCAGGAGTCCACCCTTTGCAGCCTCACCATTGCAAAAGTGAAAGAATTCATTTTGGGAAGACAGTTCTAGAGCACCATATTCCCAAATTGCTGTGGTCTAGGGACTTTTTTATTTTTTATTTATTTATTTTATTTTTTTTTTTGTGGAGCCAGGGATTGAACTCAGGCCCTTGCTCTTGCCAGTCAAGCACTTATTCAACTGAGCTGTCTCCCCAGCCCCGGTCTAGGGAATTTTTTGTTTAGGATTTGCTTCATAGACACTGGCCAGTCTAGCCATGCTGGAAAGAAGCCTGGCTTCTGCTCCACCTAGCAGTGGATTGGCATCATCCATGTGGTGCTAGGTTTAGGTACGTGCAGAATGAAGAGCTGTGTGATCAGGAAGGCTTTGACCCAGGTGTCAGAAAAAGGAACACCCTTGAGAGGGCTGCATGTGAAGCTCTAAGTATGAAGTCAAAGGTGCAGTGGAGAAGCCAGGAAGTTGGCTTATTCAAGGTAAGTTGCAAGGAATCAACAAAGCTAGAAAAAAAAAGCCATGGGAGCTATAACCATTGGCAGTGCCATGGGCATGGAGCCAGCCAATCCCTCGAGCATTTATAACTTGCTATACATTGCCATGTATCTTGGAAGCCCAACAGTGGGACTTCATGTTTGTCCTGTTTTGTTCTTATTTTGCTTCCATTCCTTGCTATCTCCCTTTTTGTAACTTCTGGAATTGAAATCTCTATCTTGTGCCACTGAATGTTGGAGTGTTTAACTTTCTATTTATAGAGAAGGTTGCAGCTAAGAGTTTTCCTTAAATCTCAGAGGAGACTTGGCCTTGGACTTTTCAGCAATGCTGAAACTGTTGGGATTTTGGCAACTCTTAAAGTTGGACTAAATTTCTTTTGCATGAAGGAATACGCATGAGTCTTTGGGAGGCCAGGGGCAAAGTGTTATGGTTTGTGTCTGGGTGTTCCTCCAAAGCCTGTGTGGTCATAGATGGAATTTTTTTTCAAAGGTGGATGAATCTGGAGTCTGTGATACTGGAATTGATTCATCATGCAATGCTAGGATCAAGGGCACTAAGATTAAGGGTGTGAGTGCTATCCTAAGTAGCTTGGATAAGGTATGAAGGATAGGAGAACCTATAGTTAGCCCTTGCTTGTTTTGGTATTTTCTGCTGCAAGGAACTGTCTCGTCTTTGTAATGTTTGTGTGCCATGCCACCCTACCTTGAGGCCAGCTGATCAAGGACTAACATCTCTACAAACTGTAAGCTAATAAACCTTTTGCCCTTAAACTTTGGGTATTGGGTATTTTTGTCTCCACAGTGAGAAAAGTAACTAAGACAGGGTCCCAGGCAGGTTTATAGATTATCGTGTGCAACAAACAAAAAATTGGATGTGGTGAGTAACAATAAGGAAGTAGCAGCCAGATTTGATAAATTGACAGAACTGTTGGAGTGATTAACCTTGCATCAGCAAAAGAAAAGTGTCACAAACATTATGTGTGTTGGATTTGGGTATTTAAAATATTGTATCAGATCTAGAGCACCTCTGATTGGGCCTTCCAGAGCATGACTGACAATGTGATTCATGGGCTGTGGAGTCTGGTGAACTGCGTCTACGATGTATGTCCTTTCCCACAGTTCCCTCTGTTTTAACTAGATGTATGAGTTGCATTGGGCATGCATGAACCTTTAGTGAGCTTCCAATGAGGAAAGGTTACTGTAGTCATGCAGGACGCTCTGGAAGGCATCCTAATTTGGGATTTGGAATTTTCCTGGGCAGTCTCAGGGATCTTTATTTTTCTTTTCTATCTTCAGGTAGTAAGCTTTAGCACCATTGACTTTGTAGGTGGACGAACTGGAGTATTGCCCAGGTTCAGATGAATGGGGGGGGAGGGAAATGTGGCCCTGTAACCCCAGCTGTACTGTCTATATTATAATCACCCACTGATTTTGAATGTTCAGGTAGCAAATTGGGATTTTGTTCACTGATCAAATATATTCAACAGATAGTTTTTATAGAGCTTAACTTTTCATGATTTTTAATTTCTGTAGGACCTCAGTATTAACTAGATAGCCCATCAGACCCGCTCTCAGGTTTGTATCAGATAACCAGAAAAATCTTACCCTGATAACCAGAAATGGATGATTACCCTATTAAGCTTTATTCATTTTTGTTTTAATTTTTAAAGAAGGTTCCATAAAACTCCTTACAGACCCATGTATCATGGCACCTGTGGTGCTAACGCTCTGGGAAGCTGAGGGAAAAGGCTCACAAGTCCCAGCTCAGCTTAGGAATGTAAATTAGTGAGGCCCTGTCTTGAAATTAAAATATAGATTTGGGGATAGAGTTCAGTGCAAAGGCTCTGGATTCTCTAGTACAGTCCAAAAAAATTTTTTTAAAATAGAGTCTCTATTTTTAATCCAATGCTTTTCTGAAAGTGGTCATAAATGTGAATGTGTTAAAAGTTGAGCTTACTGGGCTATAAGAGAGTTTTCACTCTTAGATGAATGAACTTATTTTATTTGTTTGGTACAGGGTGTCCCACTGCAGCTTATACTTGTAGTGATCCTCCTGTCTCAGCCTCTCCAACGCTGACATTACAGACATGTATCACCATGCCTGGTTGCAGTGGTCAGCATGGCACACCACCAGGGTGCTGGCACAGCATATGGTACTGGGAATCAAACCCAGGTCCTTGCGCTTTCCAGACAGGCCCTTAGACCACTGAGCTATGTCCCCAGCTGAATGTACGTATTTCAAAACTACAGTTATAGTTCAAACATTTAAGAATTTGTAAGTTCTGGAGTCTTATAGTGACTATGTGGTTCACCCAAAGGTAATGTAGGGTCAGCATTAAAAAAAGATACCTCCCTATTAAAGTTTTTATTTCAAAATTCATTGCTGAGAGTTTTGGTGAAAAATACTTAGGTTACCAAGAAATTATTTGTTTGGGAAGAACTTGTGGACGGTGATTGTACAGCTAAGTAGAAACACTTGGCCATGGATATAACTGACATTTAAAGGCATTTCCAGAACGTGTGTCCCTGGGAAGTTTGCTTAGCAGTAACCAGCATCCTTTAACTATCGTGGGGCCTGTTTCCACAGCACCTGTCCTAAGGCTGTGTTTGCTGGGCTGGATCTGGAGCTGTGCTGGACCAGGGGCTTTTCCTGTGCTGGGGCCTACTCGGGTTCTTTGTAATTGGGAGTCTGAGCCATGCATATGAGTCAGGAAAGTAATGATGTGAAGTGACCTCATACATAAATCTCTTACATTATGAGTATTTCATTTTTTTACTATAGACCCAGCAGGAAAACCCCACTATGGTCATGCAATTTAGATCATTGTATTAATGCAGTTTTAAAATAAATTTGTTGCTTTTCCCACTAATACTTGACATACAGGTCTGAGAAATGCTCACATTTCTACTTGTCAAGTCTTCCTAGAGATTATTGTGCAAAAAAAAAAAATGTTTTCATCCTTAGTCTAGCAAGTTAGCATCATATGGGGCCTTGATAAAAATGTCATGGATTAGGCTCTATCCTAGATGTACTAAGTAGACAGAATCTGCATTTTAATAAATTCCCCAGGTGGTTCATAGGTGCTTTAGGACACGTGCTAAGTCAGTAATAACCACTGTTGTATCCACTTGTAGTCCTGAATACTGCTTGTTAAGTGGATTCTCCATTCCAATCACTGCACTCCACATTTTCATGCATTATCTCTTTCAGATTGAGCTGCAGATCCATTCAAGAGATAGCATTATCCCCATTTCGCACATGAGGAAGCTGAAAGTGCACGGGGAGGTTAAATAACCTTCTTAAGGTTATTTCATTGTCTTGTGTATGGCAGATTTGAGACTTAAATGATTGTCTTTTTGCTATTAAAATTTATCTTCTTGATCACAGTTATATGTTTATTCAATTCAGTAATGTTTTCAGCACTCTCATTCAGTGTGATCATTTTCATGAAATGGTAAAAGCGTGTCTCTCATACAGATCTGAAAGTGATCACTTTGAGCAAATTTTCAAATAGCTCATCAGTGAGGAAACTGGAAATGTATTACAATCAATTCAAGGGGCAGTCTACAGAACAGGCACATTTGTAGACAAGGACTCTTGAGATGGGTGTGTAAATAGAGGCAAAATTAATTGTTTTGTTGGTGTGCATGTGGATATCGAGGTGAGTTATTTCTTTCTCGGACATAATTCATTAGCATGCCTATGAACAAGAATTATTTTTGTGTTGCTATTGTTATCTACAGTTTACAGAATAGAAAAAAATGCTCTGTGAAGGAAAAAATATTTGTGACACTGTTAGAATGTTAAGGGAGACTATTCAGGAGTATCGTGATAGGTGTGACTGCAGTGGGGTTTGCAGTAAACAGAATGAGTTCATCGGAACTGGGGGGAGGTCGGTGTGTAAAAAGTAACTGAGAAGAAAATTCAGGGATGAGAGGTGATTCCGGCCCAACTGACTAGATTGGATTCTTAGTTTTGGTGGACTAGAGTTAGCAGGCACGCTAAGGAGGAATTGGAGCAAATACTGAGGCCAACCAGATAGCAGGGATAGAGGATTCTGGCTACACGGACCCAGCAGGGCTGTTGCTAAAATTGGACTGTGAAGACTCAGCCAGTAATAGGGACTAGTTCAAGGGGAACTTGAGTTTGGTCAAGGAGAAAATCTTTGTGAGTGTCCATAGATTCAGATGGGATAACCTAGAAGAGACAATGTTTTAGATGATTATAGTTCTCTATTTCTTCAAGGAGGTTACAGTCTTTGCTATAAGAGAAAATAAAACAGCACAGTGGTTCAGAACACAACCACAGTATGTGAGTTCAAAGCTCTACTTCTTACTAGCAGAGTGACTTTGGGGATGGCTTCTAATCTGAACAGCACCTTGTTTTCCTCATCGGTAAAATGAACTTAGTACTAACATGTACATTGATGTGAGGAGTAAATGAGTTGACACATATAGTATTTAAAACAGTGTCTTGCACCTGGTACTATCTTGTATATGTCCTTGTTATGAACTTCAGTCTTAATACACTGTTTTTCTTCAGATCAAATAAATCTTTCACCTTTTACAAACTTCAGTCTTAACCAAGAGGGGCTATAAATATTTTTGCATCAAGGAGACCAATATACCCAGTAAACTACTAGGATTCTAGGGCATTATGACTTCCTTCTTGGGATTCTCTCTAGGCTCTTTTTGTCCTGAATGAAATTTGTCAAGCACAAAAGGTAGTGAGGTTTTACACTTATCAAAAGTAGGAAAAGAAATGTGCTCTGAAGATGGAGTGTGGGCTTACAGTTGTCCTTTGCATCTTCCACTCCTCAAGTGGTGTCAGATTTAGGCCATCCTCTCAACCTGCTTGATCTTGCGCCTGAAGAACTGAGGACAACATTTTCTGGTTTGTCCCAGAGTTAGGGCTTGGGAATGTGTGTTCTGAATCTCTTTGATTGACGGTTCATGCCCAGGTCCCTGGCCTGCTGGCCATGCCCTGCCTGAAAATACCCTCAAAAAAGATGAAACAATCTCGACCATAGAGAGTAAGAAAACATTAAACTACTTTAATTCTGTATTACTCTAAGACCTTGTGGTGGGGCAGGAAGACTTGGAAACATGCTACTATCGATAAAGTCCGCCCTGCCTCTACACTTTTAAAGTTGCCTCAAACACCCAAGGATCTCACATTTCTTAGTTAGTGAATGAGATATAGGTGCTCCAAGGCTTGTCGCTTGTTCCTAATCTACTTCTATTTCATTTTCTCTCTACTTTGCTAAAGATCCTATTTTCTGTTTAAGACCCTATGGCTGTGTTTTCTTCCAAAAGACTCAGCAAGGCTCCTTTTCCGGGGATGCTACTTCTAAAATCATGCTAGAACTTGTTTTACAGGTAGATTGTATTTGGGGGGAAACAAGGAGCTACCTATCTGGATTTGAAGTGGATGTAAATCTTTATATCAGATTTGCTTTTCTGATAAACCTCATTTCAATCTACGCAGTTCAGTCAGTGGTTCTTGACAGCCACAGGGACTCAGGACTAAGCCAGGTACTTCTGCCCTTCTCTGGATCAAGCTTTGGGTAGATGGAGACTGAAATGTAAAAGAATCAAGACCCTGTTAAATTGATTACTACAAATCCGTTAACATTGCAGTGATGGTCAGTGGTACTGTCAGAAGTGTGGTTCAACATGCTGTCTCCATGTGTAAGCTTGCTTTGTATATGGCACACACTTCTGAGCTGGTGATTCTGGTCTATGGGAGCTGTTTGACTACTCTGAGTTCTACTTAACTGACAGCAATGTAAAATAATTCTTGTCTACAAATATGCAGAAATTATGCCCTATCTGGTAGAAGGCCAGTGTTTTCCCTGCCCATTCCCAACCAGTTTTCTCTCCCTTTGCACATAACCACATGTCACTATTCCTTACTTTTAAATATGGGGGTGTTTTGGATTCTTTTTGAACCAGTTCCTTTATTGTGAGCAAATTACGATCTTTAATACATACGCATTTTATACCCATACTAGTTATCATTTTAAGTTTTAAAAAAACTACTGTGGTAGGGGGGCAAGAATGCATTATGGTAGCTGATTTCATAGTAAGAGCCAGCTAACTTATCTTCATAATGGGTAACTGAAATAAGAGCCATGTAAGTGGAGATTATCTGTGGAATATTTTACCATTTAAGTCATCAGCCATGTTGAAAAGACAAGTTTTATGTAGTCATTTTGAAAGCAGTCCCCCTAGTTTGAATTAAATGGCATCCAACAAAACACATGTCGATGGTTTCTTGAAATTAATATGCTTGTGGAAAAGAAATGGCTTTCATTCTGTGCCTTCCGATGGTCAGTGTGTGTGTGTACGGATCTGTCCTCCCCAGCAGGCTGCTTTCTACATTATAGCGGCAACACAGTTTTGTTCACTGCTTTATCTCTAGTGCCTGCCCTTCTCTCTGGCACCAGCCAGGGCTCTGTAGGTATCTTGCCAAATGACTAAACAAAGAGGTGCACCAGGATACATCCCTCTTCTCCATAGACACTGCAATATGGTTTTTCCAGTTTCTGGGTACAGTGGAGATTGTAAAGGCAGGGTTTTGTTAACCAAACTCCTAAGAGTCATCATACTTCCACCAGAGTACTGGTTTATTCATCCAAGCAAGAGAGTAATAAAACTGTGTAGTCAGCTGGGATGCTGGCCTTGCTCCCTTCAAAAGACTAAAAGTGGGGCTTGGGTTGCTCTGTAACAACAGGATTGCTTAATGAAATTGCTGGTCACTAGGATCTTTGTCTCAGAGCTGAGCAGCCCGTTCTGCTGGTGGTCACAATGTGTAAAAGACCATGCACGGGGTCGCACTCCTGCAATAGCACAGTGGTAAACTCGGGAGGCTGAGTCAGAGGATCGCTGCAAGTTTGAGGCCTGGGCTCTGGAGTGAGTTCAAAAGCCAGCCTGAACTCCTTGATGAGACCTTGTCTCAAAAAAAAAATTCTCATTGTTTGGGCTTTCTATGTTCATAAAATATTCGCTTCCTTCTAATGTATTCATTTTGCAGCAAAAGTAAAATTGATTAGACTTTAAGCTGTACATTTAGATTCCCACTCCAGTTTTGTTCCCATTATGGTCACTATAAATAGAATTTGCACGTCACTCCCTTGTCACTCCCATGCGGATTGTTCTTTGGGATGTTTGGCTTGGCCAGGGGGCTGATTGTGTGATTGCCTGATTGCAGGTCCTATGCAAAAGGTGACATTAGTTCTCTCTTTTAGAGGTCTTTCTGCCTGCTCACTGTGCCCTGATGACATTTTGTAGGGATCAAATAAATTGTTTCCTTTGAGAGATTTTTTTTTGCCTTATCAGTGCCTTAATTTTTATTATTTTGGAAGAGAACGTCACTGCCAAGGGCCTTGCTTTTCTGTGAATCTTGCCAGCTGGTCTTGTGAAGTGATCACTTTCAACTCGGCAATGACAAATAAAAATAGAATTTTTCAAAGTGCAGCATCCACGTGGGTAGCAGTGATAGCAGAGATGCTTGTTTTTGTGTATCTTTTCCTCCCAATCTTATTAAAGATTTTTTCCCCCTGACATACTGTGGCAATGAAAATGTGCCTGAAGGCTTCGTTGCCAGTGCCAAACAAATAAATACTGTAATTAAATAATAAAAGCAGTCTGAATCCATAATAAAGGCTTACAAAGAATGGAAAAAGAGAAAGTGGCCACTCATAGTCAGAGCCCGAGTGGGGACTCTGGCTCAGGACCCTGGGGGCAGCTCGGAGGCTTTGGAGCATAAAGATGGTAAAGTGTACAAATGGGACAGGTCATATTGAGGCAGTGGGGATGGAGACAAAGAAAAAGAGGCAGGTCACGACTGGAGTACAGGACAAAGTGATAGATCAAGGAGAATAGCAGAGTGCGTTATTTTTGATTTTTATTTTGCAAAGGGAGAGGCTCAAGCATGGGAAGGCTACAATGGTAGGAAGACTAAATATTCAGTTAAAAGAAATATGAAAGAAAGAACCTACTCAGCGGAGACAGATGGGGCTAATGGCACGTAGATTATCTTTTTTATTGTATTTTAATTTTTGTATGTTTTTAGGACAGGGTTTGCAGGGTCTTCTACGTAGGTTGGACTTGTAGGGATCCTCCTGTTTCAGCCTCCCAAGCGCTGGGATTATAGGCTTGTGCCACCACGCCCAGTCTCAATTGCCATTTCAGTGTGCCATGGGGTCGGGGCTGGCACAGCAGACCAGGATCAAACCCATGCTGCTGCTCTCTGTGTGAGTAGGTGCTTTAGTCCACTGAGCTATTTGGCCAGCCCTGACTTATCCTTCTGATAAGAGAGGGGATCCTTCTTCCTCAGATGGAAGGTCAGGATGAGTGACAGCTGTGGATTGATTCAGGCCCCACAGCACTGTGTTTCTGTGAAATAGGAAACACGATTAAATGAGCTGTTAGGAGGGCAGAGAATGGCAAAGACACCAGGATAACTGAGAATGTCTCGAGTAGTCATTGAGGGATCTGGGACTGGTAATAGAATTGTCAAGGAATACAAAAGGCATTGCAAATTGGACCCCATGGATTCTCAAGGCAGCAGCCTTCCCAAGAGCCTGTAGTATGTTTTTTTTTTTTGTTCTACTAGATCAGGGTCAGTTTGGGAATATCTTATGCCAGGAGCTATATCACTCCATTACTGCATATTTGCAAGGTATATGTGAGAGAATGTCAGCGGAGCAGGGAGCTGAGGGTGCTGGCTAGGTGTGGCAAATGCCACAAGGGAAAGCAGGCAAGCTTACATGACGACATTTGGGCAAAGATTGTGATCATGCTGTGGAGCAAGCTCTGGCAGAGCAGTTAAAGCTAGCTCATCTGGCGGCCTAGGTGCTTCCAGCGCTAACTTAGTCTGCAGGCTGTAATAAGTTTTCAGGAGAAGTAATGTTCCTTTATGACAGTTTGTGTGCAAATGGATCCTTTTCATTTTTCAGCTAATTGTGGTAAGAAGTGTTTAAGAAGTGCTTTCACCAGAAAATTGGGATGAGATTAAAATTTTAAGGAAATGAAAAATCTTAGATGTGATAGAATTTTCACTTTGAACCTACAGAGTCTGAGTCCAGGTTTTTGGTTACTTAGACTCTGCCTTAGCAGCCTGCTTGAGTCCTATTTTATTTCTTTTTCTACACCCAACTCCTTAGCCCACCAATCTGAGTGAGTTTTAGGTGGGTTTCTCTCCAGTCCTATCTTGATTTATCTCTGAAACTGAACTCTACAGCTGTCTGCCCTGACGTGCTTCACTTCTGTGACTTTTTGGACTCCTTTGTGTTGTTCCTGACATCCAGCCTTTTGGATGGGCCATCCTAAGCTGACTCCCAGCTACCTTCACTCGGGCTACGAATCTGCCTGCCCCAGTGCTGTTTTTGATTCTAACTCTTTGGAACTCGTACTGCCATCTCGATCGGTTTCTCTCTGTCCTATGACTTGTCTGAGAGGCATCCCCAAACAGTAAGTTAAAGTGGGCTCACGCTCACATCTCTGCAGTGTGGACGGACCTCACGAACAGGATCTGTATACGGGTTGTCTGTCAACTCAGAACTGAGAAGGCTTCTTTTTTTCCTATTTCTGGAGCAAGTTGGAGAAATTTTAGATGAAAAGGAAGGAAACTCTGAAGGTGTTGAACGAAGAGGACAGGAAAGGTACAGAGAGCAAAGCTCTAAAAGAAATAAAAGAGCTTCCCTGTTGCTTTCATTTTTGAGTGACTTCCCTTCCTGTGAGAGATTTCTAGTCCCAGCAGTAATGACAACGACTCGCTTGGGAAAAGAATACAATGAGCATGTAGCAGAAGAACACAGCATTTACTGATTGATTTCTGCACATCTTATTTAACTTAACTCCTTTTTGAGAGGAATTAAGGGAAACCTTTAGGGGCAAGGCAAAGCTCAGGGTAGGGCCCAGATTTAAGGCTGACTTTCCTTTTTCCTAAATCTGAGCTTCTCAGCACCCTATTTTCTCTCCTTTCTTCATTCTGTCACCTCCACTTTTATCCCAAATATACTCATTTGGTTTCCATTCACTTTCTATGAGTTTTTAGTTGGAAAAACTGATTCTGAGTTTTTATTAAGAAAGATATTCTCCAATTTAAGAAAAGGTTCCTGTTGGTACCTGGTTGTCACAGCTGTGCAGTTCGCTATCACAAAGCCATCGTAACTCAAGGCATTGCTAGCTTGGTAATTCACTTCATTAGCAGTGCTGCCTGACTGAAACACATGGCAAATCAGAAATAAACAAATACTTGGAAAGCATGATCATCCATTCAGAAAGGTGAGTGTATAGACAAAAGGAGGGGCGAGGAAGGGGCAGGGAAAGAAATCATGTCAGGATTAAGAGGGATTTTCTGAGGTACTCTGAACCTAGCATTTTTAGAAAGCATTTATGAGAAATATTGGAGAATTAATCATGAATCTGTCTTGCTTACATCTTTTCTTTTATATCTCCCTCTCCTCGCATAGACAGAGTTGTATGAAATACTGTCTTACATCCAGAATGGATCTCGAATCTTCCCATGATCCTTGCCTATAGGCACAAGTGAGGTACAGCTCCGGTGGGCATTCTGTAGAAAAGAAAACAAACCCTTTGCTTTGTGAACAAAATGAGAGTTTGGTGTCACCTCTTGTCACATTACCTGTGCTCACATCTCTTCTTTGGGAACTAGGGAAGGGTACTGATTTCTCCTTTTCCCTTTTCAATCAGGTGAGGGTGTGTGTAACAGGCTCGCGGCAGCGACACATCTCACATCTGTAGGAAGGCCTTCACACAGAGGGTTAGGTTTTGCAGTCCTTTTTGCTCTTCCTCCTCCTGCTCAGTAATGGAAACCAGTTGCTGAAGTGAAGGGATGGCCCGACTGGAACCATTTAGTGCTCTGTATAAGCCAGGGCTCTTCAAAGAAATGGAACCCAAAGATCACATATAGAAGCACAGAAAGATTCATGGGGAGGAGGGCCGGGGAGATGGCTCAGTGGAGTAAGTGCTTCCCTGGTAAGTGCAAGGGCCTGAGTTCAATCCCCGGTTCCGCCAAAAAAAAAAAAGAGCTAAATTTAGCCAGGGAGATGGCTCAGTGGAATAAGTGCTTCCCTGGCAAGCACAAGGGCCTGAGTTCAATCCCTGGTCCCACAAAAAAAAACAACAAAAAAAAAAACTTGTTTTGCCGGGCGTGGTGGCACAGGCCTGTAATCCTAGCACTCGGGAGGCTGAGGCAGGAGGAT
>PVKA01013060.1:0-55000 GCA_004027165.1 Ctenomys sociabilis | reverse complement strand
TGTACTCCCAAAGGGATGAAGTGCCATGCATACACGGGATGCGGAACAGTTTGGGGACATGCCCCTTCCCCTTGCACAGGAAGACAGCCGTGCAGGACACGTGCGCCTGCAGGGGTCACCTGCGGGGGGGCCGCTGGCAAGCAGCCCCAGACTATTTGCTAACTGCACCTCCAACCTATGGATTTTGAGAACCATCACTGAGCAAGGCCGTGGCCCCAAGCCCAGGAGGCCCTGGCCCCACCGGACAATGTGCTTCCTACGCAGTGACAGGGATGGAACCCAGGGCACTCTGCAGCCTCCTGTCTTCCGCTGCTTCACTAGACACTTTGCGGGCTGGCTACTTTGCAACCTCTCTGATACAGAAAAAAGGAAGCTGGCTTCAAGATTCGCTACCCAGGCAGGGACATCTACATCCTCTGTCCTCGTGATCGGACAACTCAGACAGGAAGAGGGGCACAGCTCACTCCATGGGGAAAAGCAGTGCCGGAGCGGCATCCACAGTCTCCCAGCCCCCCTGCCCTTGCCTGCCCCCGCCTCAGATGGGGAGGAGGAGCTGAGGTCGGCTCCCAAGTGAGTCCCTCTGGAGGAGCAGCTCCTCCTCTGGGAAGCAAGGGGCTCCTGTCTGACCATTCCTTGGTGGGTGCCGCTGGAAAATACAGGGTTTTGCTAAGAAAATCCATTCTGGCCATTGCTTCCCTTGGAAAGCTGAGCCTGTTAGAATCTGCCCGTAATGAACCTCTCCCTCGGTAGGACTGGGGGCTTGCGAGATGTGGTGGGCTTCAAAGAGCCATACAAAGTAGACACGGTGGTGGCAGGGAAGGGCAGGTGGGCGGCAACCACAGCAGCCTCCAGAAATGCCCAAGCCTTAATTTTGGGTTGTCCCCAGAGAAAGGAGCAGCCAAGCTGGGGGCACGCGTGAGACCTGGGCGTGCATGTGCCCCTACCCTGACTTCCAAAGGACCGGCTCAGAGCATTCTCGTGAACGCTTCTTCCGGACCTTCTGGGCAGAGGAGCAAAGCCAGAGAGTCCCTGAGGATGGGGTGGCTACGTTGCAGCAGACTGAACAAGAGAATCCAAATGTGAAAGTAGCTAAGATGAACAACATAGGTCCATATGAAATCAGGCGGTAAGAAGGAAACCCCTTCTCCATCTCAGGGAACTGGAAACCAAACAGCTAGCGTACACCGTACTTGGTGTGGGGGATCAGACGCGGGGAGGTGGATCCTGTGGGAAGGACGGGGGCCCTGCTGGGGTCGGCGCCCTGAGTGGAGGGCCCTGCTTGCCCCATGGTTGGTCTGCGCCTTGAGTAAGGGGCCCTGATGCTCAAACAGTCAGCCTCAAGGTGCAGGCCCCAGGCTGCACTGGGAGGATGCTGTCAGCTGTCACCCCTCTGGCCACCTCATTCTTCAGCGCGTCCGCCCCAAGTCCTCGCTTCTCTGTTGCAGTATTTGTTGGCGAGTAAAGGTCATGTCCAGCTCATGTCAGGCCCAGAAGGCACCCACCTCTCAACATTTGGGCTGATTCCAGCGATCAGGCATTCAGAGTCCAGAGGCCCTGACTTCCCCACAGGACGACCAAGGGTTAAACTCTGAGGATTAATTAAGGCCACTGTCTTCTTGTCAGAGTCCCAGAATGACACAGGACCGGGGTGACCAGAGCACGGGGGCCGCTGCTGGGCCTGGATAAAGGAGACCGAGGAGGGGAATGAGGATTTGCCCGCAGGCCTGAGGTCTGAGGTCTGAGGTCTGAGCCACTATCCGGGCCAGAGATGGGATGCATGAATGAAGCCACAGGAAGACGGATTTAGCCTCAGAACAGACACCGCTGGTCAGCTGGTTACAAGGAGCACGCCTGTCTGGTCAGAAGCCCCTCCTTCAGGATGCGAAGGGCAGGATTTCAGGTCGCATGGACTCAGTGGAATATTCCAAGAGGAAGGCATTTGTGTTCACCACCAGCCCAGGCTCATCCCCAGAGTTTCTAGAGATTAGTTTCACCCAGCTGTCCTTTGTTTCCTTTGTTCTTCTGAGAAGCTTAAATACCCTAACTGCCCTCAGACTCACCATCATACTCCTGTTCCCTAGGTGACTCCCCATCCTCCTCCAGCCCTGGCCTGAGTGCTGAGTGTGGACAAGGGAAGCTAATATTACGCTAAGATTCCTAACAGCAGACTCGATATTGGGGTGTCCTAATAATGTCACTAAATACTTGTTCAAAGGAGACAGCAAGCCAGGTATGCTGGTGCACTCCTGTAATCCCAGCACTCTGAGAGGCTGAGGCAAGAAGATCACAAGTTTGAGCCCATCCTGGGCAACTTAGTGTTATGGTTTGTGTCTAGATATCCCCCTAAAGGCCCATGCAGTCTTCAGGGCAGGCATCTAGAGCTTGTGACTAATTCGTGATCCGATGCGAGGATTGCGGGTGTGAGCACTGCACCTGCCCTGGGCCAGGTAGCTTGCCAGCTGCCACAGCCGCCGCCCCTCCCTTTGCTCTTTGCTGCTTTCTGCTGCCCTCTGCCGTGTACCACTCACCTTCAAGCCAGCCAAGTGTGGCCCGAAAGCTCCACTAACTGTGAGCTCAGTAAACCTTTCCTTCCTTGATTTTGGGTGTCAGGTATTTTGTCCCAGCATTGAGGGAAAGTAGTCATGACACTTAGTGAGTGTCAGAGAGATTCTGTCTTAAAATTTAGAAATAACAAAAAGGACTGGGGTTGTAGAGCAGTGTGAAGGCTCTAGGTACAATCTCCAGTCCCTGCCCTCCCCGAAAAATAGGAAAAGAGAAAAAATGTTGCCATGTTTGTGCAGTAAAAGCTGAGACACACGAGTAATTAGCCTCCCGAAGACCCCAGCTCCCTGACAGATTCAAGAATCCCCGCACTTAAATGGAGCACTAGGGCCAACATGTCTCTGTCTCCATGTGTCAGCCACTGCAGAGACCACATGTTCAGTGGGCAGAGAGCCACAGTACGTGGGCAACTCCAGCACCCCCAGGGACGTGGACAGGCAAGAGCGGAGCTGCTGCTGTGTGAAGCTGCTGAGGCTCGAGCCAGCCTGCGGTGGCACCGGCCCTGCCTGGCGGAGCAAAAGCCTAGCCCCGCTTGCGCTCGTGTGTGGGAAATGCTCTGAACCACCATGGGATGTTCTGTGCCTCCTCGCGCTTCCCAGCTGCAGGACCTGAGGTCCGGGAGGCGAGGCCTGTAAGGGCACATGTCCAGCACACACTGAGTCCCTGTGGGAGCACAGCTGGGACCAAGCCCAGCACAAGTCTCCCCACCACTCCATGGGAACTGGTCTCTTTTCTTCAGAGATACGACCCCAAGCTGACTCAGTTCACCACTTTTCTTCCACCTAAATGCAGCCTGGAAAACCCAACACAGTCCTGTTTTACGTGTTCGATGTTCTCCTCCACGTACCACGTCTGCACACTCCTGTCTACTGCTGTCCAAAAGACAGCTGGGACATCGTCTGACCTGACTCTGTGGCATCAGGCAGCAGGGAAAGAAATGAAAGAGAAATGAAGGGAAAAGGCTAAGGTCTCAGAGCGCCCCTTAGGGGCATATCTCCAGCACGCTGCAGCCCTGCCATCAGGCCCACCACTAAAGGTGCCATCACTTCCCTGTGGCACTGAGCTGAGGACAGGTGGCCTGTGGATGGCACCCAAACCCTGAGCCGTGGCAGCCATAGAAACTGCAAGTCCCAGGTAATGTCCATTCTCTAATTTCATTAACAAGCCAGGAAGTAAAGAGGGTCAAGTGTATTGTTCTGTTACTAGAAAAAAAAAAAAAATGAACTAGGAAAATTAAGGAGAGGAAAACTTCTAGAGGTGAGAAAATTAGTTGTTTTCTCCCTTGAAATGGTCCTGCCCTAACTCTCCTGAACATCTTGCAAACACCCATCTGGAGAAAAGGACATGCCTGCCACGAGGCAGGGGGATCTCCACATCCACGCAAATACTGTAGGCAGGAGGATTGTTGTGAGTTCAAGACCAGCCTGAGCTACAAAGTGAGCTTAAGGGCAGCCTGAACTGCATAGTGAGACCCTGTCTCAAAAAAAGACAAAAAAAAAAAAAAATTGGAGAAGGATTTTCATTTAAAATGTGCTGCAACAAAGAGTGAAAATCACACCCAAATATTTTGCCATGAGTATTTTCAACCTAATGAAGCAACAGTTCAGGGAAGAGAGGGTAAGAAAAACAGAGGGAGCTGACAAAAGCCAGGAAAGGGTGGGAGCAAAGTAAAATTATCACCAACGGAAGACAAAGCTAGAAGCAGCAGCCCAGGGGAGCAGCGCTGAACAGAGCGAGGGACCGTAAATTGGAAATGCACCCCAGGGCCTTGCGTCTGCTAGGCAAGCGCTTATGCTACTGAGCCATCACCCCAGCCCCTAGAATGAAAGGTGAGGAAGTGGCAAACGACGAAGAAGAAAAGGGCTCCAACGTACTGGAGTACACGAAGAGGAAGAGGGAACCACAGCAACCAGAGAGTTAAAGAAATAATTTAGTCCATTCCCTTAAAGAGACAGCCCACTTTCTGTATGTTTATTGGCCTTTCAGCTTTCCTTTTCTGCTGTGTGCATTTTCTGTCCTTTTCCTCATTTTTTTCTGATGGTTTTGCTGCTTGCTTTCGCATCAGTTTATACGAATTTCACATATGCTTTGAATAGGAGTCTTTTGTAGGTTATACACATCACAAATCTCTACGGTTGAGCATTTTACTCTCTTAAAGATGTGTTTTTAACAGACCTTCATTCTGGAATAACTGTAGACTTGCAGAAAATTACACAGGCTGCAGAGAGACCTCCCTGGCCAGCTTCCCCGGTGACATTTTCAGTCACTGTGGTGCAGTTGTCAAGCCTGAGAAGCCAACGTGGGTGCAATGCTATTAATTAAACTAAAAGCTATTCATATTTCACCAGTGTCCTATCACAGTCCTTTTGCTGTCTCAGAAGCTGGGGTTCTGTGTTGCATTTCTCTCAGTGCTGTAACAACCTCTTTTGTCTGCTCTGCTCTCTCATGCCCTTGACATCTTTCAAGCGTGGGGATTAGATATTTTGTAAAATACTCTTCAGTACAAATGTGCTCTGGATCTCAGGATGGAGCAAGGGATATGTATTCACAGGTACAGCACTTCATAGCTGGGGCACGGGTTTCAGGACAACTTCTCTCCGGCAGTATTATTTGGTCTAGACAGTAACATCTAGGTTTCTCCACTGTAATGTTACTATTCCTCCTTCCAAACTCTGCTCTTTGGAAGCAAGTCTCTAGAGCTAACCCCTACCCCAGTACGTGTTCCAGAACAGGACAGCGTCTAAATATATTGCAGTTCTTCTGCATGGAAGATTCACCCTTTCTCTCCATTTTATTTATATATTCGATCATTTATATAAGCTTGTATGCATGAATATTTATTTTATTCCTTAGGTTATAATCCAGGATGTCATTATTTACTTTATTGCTCGAATTATCCTAACTACAGCCACCAGGAGCTCTCTCGGGTTGGATCCTACCATGACCCCATCACTGTAAGGTACTTTCTAAGTACACACCTTGATAAACAGAAGTCCTTCGTTTAAATGTAGTCTCCCTGCATTGGTCTATTCCTTCAGCATTTTGTGTTTCTAGTCTCCAAGCACAACTTTCCAAAAGCTTCTCTGTTTTGCCTTTCACCTAAGGCTGTGAGCAGGAAGCAGCTCACAGGAGCTTCCAGGAGAGGCAGGTTCTATTTCTGGGCCTGGATGCCGGGTAGCTGGGTGAGATCAAGCACTGAGTCTAGGCAGAGTCAGCAGCAAGAAATAGAATGTGAGCGGCCAGAGTCGGGGTGCAGGCTAGCAGAAGCAGAGGGGAGAGCCACACTCCCGCAGCGCTGTGGACACTCACCGCGCCCCGCCTGCCCATCTTTCTTTCTTTTTGGAAACCGCTCCTCCCCCACCTTGTGTGACTCAAGTTCCCTGTAAAAGAGCAATCACATGACTCACGTGTGATCATCAGATAATTCCAGGTTAATTTAAGCACAATCACATGGCCTAAGGAAGGCAACGTCCCCACTTGATCCTGATTTGGCTATTTCTGTTTAAGAGAGATAGGGCTTCTCTGATGAGATCTGCATTTATAAAGATTACAGCTCTGGCACTGCCAGTAGCTTTATTAAAGCTTCAGAGAGGGATGATGTCAAAGAACGAGGCAGCACAGAGTGAAGGACACCTAGGGTTGGAGAGAGACAGACCCCTCGGGGCACAAGTTGAGCACCTGAATCCAGCCACACCAGAAACCAGGAAAGTCCTAGACCTTTCTGTTACTGTAGCCAACAAATTCCTTTTCGGCCTAAGTCAGAGTTGGTTTCTGCAACTTGTGACACCAAACATGTCGCATAGTGAAAATGTGTTCAGATGACAGAGCAAAGCAACGCACCAACTAGCCAGAGACTTCTCCTGTGTTGACCGTGACTAAGACACTCTAAAGACATAAAACATTGTGTAGGAAGGTGAATTAGAATGGAGTTGTTGCCATTGTCACTGGCATGGTTGCTGCTGTCATATGACGTGGGTGCTGTGGTGAATATATGTACACAGAATGGAAGAGGAGTTTACCAGGAGAACAGGGGCTCATGGAGCACACAGGGGTGGGGGGAGATGTAGGCAGCAGGGGAAAGAGAAGAGGACAGGGTGAAAGGAACAAAAGAAGGAAAGGATAGGTGTGAGAAGAGAGCCAGAGCCTGAGCACCCAGTGCTGAATACGCCCTCAGTAGGTCAGTCTTCCAGGCAGCCGCTTCCCATGATGGACCCAACACTAGACAACAGTGTCCTGAGGGTGTGCATCCACTGTCTGCATTCAGTGGAATTTCTCTTTCTTGATTAAAGGAAACATGGGGTGTGATGCTGTCATGGTGAACTCTTGGTTGCCAGCAAAGGTGGAGTCATACCCTGAGGCAGAAGAAGCACCTCATGGCCGGGAAGATGGCTCTGTAGAATAAGCGCTTCCCCGGCAAGTGCGAGGACCTGAGTTCAATCCCCGGTTTCACCAAAAAAAAAAAGAAAAGTACCTCAGCGTTGGGCATCCAGTTCCAGGCACAAGATCCACGTTGCCGCTGAGCCCAAGTGCAGCCCCCATCTTGACACCAGAGTTATTTTGTACATGAACCCACTGAAGAATCAGGGGGCCTGAGGAATGGGCCAAATGTCTGACCCATGTCCACAGAGCAGGACATGTTATCCACCGGCCTCTTCTAACACGAGCGCTGACCTAAAACACAAATCCCCTCATCTTCCAGCATCCACCAATCTCTCTTCCTCAAGCTGCTTCATCACCAATCATTCAATCGTGTCCTGCAAAAGTCTGAGTCTCTGGACAATTTTTTCCACTCTCTGTGACTGCTACTGATCCTCACTCCAGCCTATGCCATGTTCTAGACAATGTACTGCCATAGTTTGGGTCTGAAATGCCCCCAGAAGGCTCATGTGCTCAAGGCTTGGTCACCATCCTGTGGCACTGCTTAGAAGTGGTAAGAACCTTAAGGGGTGGGGCCTACCTGAAGGAAGTTGCATCATTGGAGGTGTGGCCTCGAAGGGCCCCTCCTCTCTCTCTCTCTCTGGTTCCTGGCCAACAGGAGTGGGCAGCTTCTCACCACATGGAGCTCCATGACGTGCTGCCTCAACAGAAGAGCAGAGCAAGGAAGCCCTCAACCATGGACTGAAACCTCCAAAGTTATAAGCCAAAACAAACTATGGAGAAGTCCACAACTGATTATCTCAGGTATGAGAATTAGTACAAGCATCCTCCTGTAGGACCCAGTTCCAAAACTGAAGCAGGAAGAGAGGTGGTCAGATGAAAGGTATCCGCTTTCTCAGGAATGGCTTCCTCGTGGTGCCGGCTGCTTGGGTGCACAAATTGAGAGTCTACTTCCTGGCTCTGTTGGGCCAGTTCTTTGCTGTGCTTCTGGAAGAGGGGCCCTGACACTCGTCTCCAAGCCTTAGAGCAATTTTATCATCACTGATTCTTTGCAATGAATGTTTTTCTGTCTTAAATAGCCAGAGTTGCTTCTGCTGTCCACAGTTTAGGCCCGCCTGACACCCCCATTAAAGAGAAGAAAGGAAAGGTAGAATAGACAGACTCAGCTCTCAGAAGAGACGACGTCAAGGAGAAGGCCAATGTCTTCAGAGAGGAAAGATTCAGGAAAATAGAAACACAGAAATAGAAACACATGCAGAATAGATCTAGCATGATCCAAAATCATGTTCACTACAGTTCCAGGAAGAGTAAAAAGTCAAAAATTGATCTCACCTTGTGCTGGTCCTTAGGTAGGACCAAGGGCTTGAGGTTGGAAGCTGGATGAATGGCAGCCTGGACTGGGATGCTAACTTGCTAGGAGGGTGTTGGGAGGTTGGGAGGCTGTTGCCAAAGAAGGAAAAGAGATTGTCGTGAATGATGGAGGGCGGCATGGGACACACTGGACAATGCGAGCTCTGGAGCAAACTCTGCTGAGTCTACCCCATCGGGCCATCTCATGTCCCGAGTATCAGAACTTCAGAAAGCGACTTCCAATAGAATTTGGAATTGCTAGGAAGTTCCTCTCACCCTCCAAAAGTGATGCACGATTGTGTAAAGCATTTTGATCACATATGAGATCACGCCAAGCAGCCAGAGACTTCTGTGTTCACTGTGACCAAAACACTCTAACAACGGAACACATTGCCTAGGAACAGCAAATTAGAATGGAGTTGTCGCCATTGTCGTTGCGGTTGTTGTTCAGATACCTGATAAGAGATAAGGTTGGCAGTGGAACAAGGGAGATATGGTTCTAATAACTCTATTTATAAACTAGAAAAGTTCCTGGGGATATTTCTAGACTATAGAGAACTTGGCAGACACCCCATGCAAGAGCTAGGACCTTGAACTATGTGCATGCAATTAATTAAATAACCAGGTGCTCACCTGGACTGACGGATGTGACGGATGTGCTGTGAGCTGCCAGCTGAATGCCTGAAGGCAAAGGAATAATGGCCCCAGCCAGACAGCAGAAATGTATCGCTCTTGGAACACATTCTGACTCTGTGTTTCCTCCTCAGCTCACTTGAGGGCTTCAGGCTTTCAAGAGAAACTCATTTATAGGGACTCGCTGCTCAGAGCAGGAAGCACTGCACAGCCCCTCTTCCCCGCTCCTCACCACCTGGGTCCCGAGATAGAGGACCTCTCTCTGACAGCTTGTCACCCACGCAAGTTTCCTAAGGACAGCACAGAGCTCTCCGTGGATGGAGCTTGGTCTCCAGCCTGCTGAAAGGCCCATGGTTTAGTCCAAAGGAGACATCCAAGGGCATACACTGGAGGGCCCCAGGGAGAGCCCTGAGCTGACCCCAGTCGGATGCCTGTGGGGACTTGGGCTTCTTACCTGAGTCAGGAGGTGGAGGGGTCAAAATACTCTAACGCTTCCAGATTTCTACCTCTTGTTGTATGCAAAAACCAACTCACAATTGATCAAAGGCCCCCCAACCATGAAACTACTAGAAGAAAACAGGAAAAACACTTCAAGCTGTTGGCCTTGACAAGAATTTTTGGATAAGAACTCAAAATCAGAAAGAAACAAATGGACGCAAAGCTTTTATAGATAATCAAGGGAAGACAGGTTGAAGAAAAGGAAGAAGAATAAGGGGGCAAAGAAGGCAGATAGACCATACGCTGGAACAAATTCAAAAGGATGAATATTGCCATTATGCATATCTAAAATGTACCAATAAAAATTTTTAAAACACAAAAACCAAAAGCACAGGCAACAGCCTGCTGTGGTGGCTCATGCCTGTAACCACAACACTCTGGAGGCTAAGGCAGGAGGATCGTTGCAAGTTCAAGACCAGCCTTGGCCAGAAAGTGAGCTCAAGGTCAGCCTGAACTGCATGGTGAGACCCTGTGTCAAGAAGACAAAAAAGGAGCTGAGGAGATGGTTCAGTGGTCTAAGCACCTGCTTGGCAAGCACAGGACCAAGGTTTGATACCTAATACCTCATGCCATGAAGCCCCAGAACCCTGGACACACCGTGCCAGCCACTGAAACCAGGCACGATGGTACACACCTATAATCCCAGCAATGGGGAGGCCGAGACAAGAGAAGTCTGAAATGCACAGTGAGACCCTCTACCAAATAAAATTTTAAAAATGATTTTTTAAAACAAATTTTTAAAAGACAAAAACAAAATCACAGGCAACAAAAGCAAAATAGATGGGGCCAGGGGGATGGCTCAGTGGAATAAGCGCTTCCCTGACAAGCTCAAGGGCCTGAGTTCAATCCCTGGTTCCGCCAAAAAAAAAAAAAAAAAAAAAGAATATAGAAATTCCTCAAAAAATTAAAAGTAGCTGAGGGGCTGAGGAAGCAGAATGACAGCGAGTTCAAGACCAGCCTGAACTACATGGAGAGAACAGGTACCAAGCAGCAGTTAGGCAATTCTGCCTCCAAAACAAATAAATAAACAAACTAAAAGTAGAGCTGTTGTATGATCTAGAAATTCCACATCTACTTATATCTCAAAGAAAATGGAACCATTATCTCACGGAGGTGCTTGTACTGCCACGCTGACTCACCGCCTTCCCAGTCGCCATCTGTCTCGGCCACTGTCCTCATGGCTGAGGCGGGAACACCTGACACCTGCAGCTCCTGAGCGGAGGCTTACTACAGCTCAGGGCTGGAGTCTCTGGGCAGACCTGACACGACGGAGAGGCACAGCGGAAGACAGCTGCTTGGAACCGCAGCAAAGGGGGGATCCCGGGAGCAAGGCAGACCTTCCAGGTCACACTGCAGCGGCCTTCCTCAGCCAGACCTCACCGGGTGACGGCCGGACTGCCTTCCACACACACGAGGCTTTGGGCCCTTTTAGGTCTAGCCCATGAACACCAGAACGAGGGTGTGTCAGCAGATGAAATAAGAGAGAAAAGGTGATGCTGCGTGTACAGTGGAACATTTTTCAGCATAACTTATGAACTATCTTGTTGCAACATGGAAAGGATGGAAGGCATCGGGTTATGTGAGACAGGTCAGGCACAGAAACCCTAAATACCCGTGTTCTCAAACCCAAAATCTGTAAAAGAGAACAGAATTGTGGTTACCAGGGGCTAAAAAACATAGGAGGAAGGAGCACTTAAACAACAGTTACCAAAAGGAGCTAGAAAAGAGTAATTCTTTCTAGCATCCAACAGTACAATAAGGTAACAGTATTCTGCAGCAAGCTATGGTATATTTTATAACACTAGAAAAAAAAACTCAGAAATCTCCCAACACATAGAAATGACAAGATGGAGGAGATGGAGGCGGTAATTACCCTGATTTTGTCAATACACACTGTCTACATGTATTAAATTATCATATTGTATCCCTTAAGTATGCAGATATATGTCAATATCTGATACAATTTTTCAAACCTTCTGACTGATTTTTGTTTCTCTTTATCTAGGAAACCCCTCTATTAGAAAGATTTATCCTGTGGTGGGTTGAATAGTGTCCCCAGTTCCACATGGCCCACCTGGTCAAGTTGTTGCAGGTGTGAGTTGGATCAGGGTACAGCCCGATCCAGTAACTGGACCAGCATTTTATGAATGCTACATATAGATATACAGATACATAGATATATAGTTTGGTTTGTTGTATTTCAAATACATAAACTGAAGGTGCTGGGCAGTTAGCTCAGTAGCATAAGGGCTTGCCTGGCAAGGGCAAGGGCCTGAGTTCAATTTCCAGTTCCACCAAAAAAAAAGATATCTTAAAATTAAACAAAAGTTTAGCATTCAAACAGGAATAATGTTTAAAGAGAAGACGGGGCATGGCGGTATGTACCTGTAATCCCAGCACTTAGGAAGCTGAACACAGAAGGATCGTTACAAATCTGATCTGTGTAGTGAGACACTGTACTAAATACTTTTTTTTATTTTAAAGTTAAAAGAGAACACCCAGAAAGAGAATTCTGTTGTCTAATCCAGAAAATGGATAAAGGCCATTTAATTGAGAATAAAATATTTAACAAGCAGTGCTATTCTGGCCAATGTGTCCATTCGGAACATGACTTCTAAACTGAGAAGAAATTACTAAATAAATCTTCCCTTAGGCTAACAACAAGGCCTGGCCTATCACTCAGAGGATAATCAAAGCACAGAAGAGAACAAATAGAACTAAATTGTTCCTTAGGGACAAAATTTCGTTCAAAATTTCTAATAATTTCAGCTAATAAAGAAGATAGGCAGTGAATATGCAAGGCCACAGTTGCTAATGGTTTTGTTTTAGCATTTGTTTTGACATCCACAAGTCTGCCTGAAAGGAAAACAGGGCTAGAATAGCAGACACAAAACCCCACAATGTGCACAAATAATCTACAATGCAAATTTTACCCACAAACCCAAAATAGAGGTCAGGGGCAAATTGCTTCCAGCTGAGAGCACCATGGGACAAAGAATCATGAGGAGGGGACAAGGATGAGGCTGAGAACCTGAAAGCACCCCCACCGGGCCCCGCTGACGCCCTCTGCAGACCGCGCATGTGCCCGCGGGGGCCCCAGGAGGATCCAACCATGTAGATGGTCCCTGGACCCAGGGAGCCCTGCGAGGTAGCACAGCAGTGCTACCAGGACAGCTGGGGAGAAAATCCAAACTGACCAGGTGAGGGACAAAGGCCGAGGCAAGGGAGGCCCATTCAGAGCAGAGAGGGGCCCGAGGGCCTGGAGCTTGGAAAGCAGAGGCCATGTGCTTACACCCTGGGAGGAAGAACCTGGCTCAACCTTGTCCACTAAGGGGACCTGAGCTGTAGGGAAGAATTTCATGCAGTATCCCACTACATCCATGGAAGCATCGTGTATCCCCCCTATGTGAACGCCCGCTGGTGCACGGGAGAGAAGGAGGAGGAAAGTGCACAGCCCAGAGCACGAAGGCGCCCCAGCCTGCGCCTCGCCCAGAGACGGCTTGCTTGGCACTTCCAAGGGAGCTAAAGTAAGTAAAATCACGGAATCTGTGGAAGAACATCATGAATCAGAAGTAAAAAATCCAAAACAGTGTGACTTAAGAAAAGGATGGTAGAGAGAATCAGGTGTGAAAAAAAGCTAGTCTCTATGTGCTCCCTAGTTGACAATATTAAAATTAGCTAGTAACTTTTCTCCCTCCCCTCCCTCTCACCCAGTATATAGTCTGAAGACCCTCCTTTCTGCTTGAATGGCAATCAGTGATCTTATTCTTTAAAAAAAAAAAAAAAATCAGGCAGGTAAGATAGCTCAAGGGTCTAAAGTGCCAATTCCAGCAAGCTTAGGCAGGCTCAGGGGACCGCGGTTCAATCCCAGCACCACGTGCTGCCCAGCCCCGCCCTCAGGGTGGGCTGAGCCAGCCAAAAAGAATAATGATCATTTCCCAGTGTGCCATGCCTGCCCCGCCCCCGGGCCCTCTGAGAAGATGATTGCGATTGGGTGTGGTGGCGTGAGCCTGTAATCCCAGCCCTTGGGAGGCTGAAAACAGTAGAATCACTACAAGTCCAATCTACACAGCGAGACCCTGTAGACCCTGCAATATATAGAGAAAATAAAGAACTTCAAAAGTAATGAGAGATAAATAAATAGGAGGTGGGAGGATTGCAGTTTTGAATCCAGCAGAGTTGTACTATACGGTCAGTTTATGCAGTACAAAGAATTTTACTTCAGGAAATATTTCCAAATTTTCTTTTTTAGTATTACTCTTCTATGGCATTTTTCTTTTGAACATTCTTGTTATTTGCATCTATGATCTTAATTTATCTCAGGATGCTTTTCCTTGAATTCTTTTTTTAAAAATCTATTATTTATTTATCTAGTACAGGGTCTCATTACACAGCTTGGACCCATAGTGACCCTCCTGTCTCAGGTGCTGAATTATGGGCATGAGCCACCATGCCCAGGTTCAGTGGCCAGCGTGGAGCACCCAGGGTTCCAGGGCCAGCTCAGCATTTGGTACCGGGAATCGAACCCGGGTAAGACCCTCAGAGACATCCTGTTAGTCTGTCTATCAGTCAGTCCTGCTCAGCTGGAGGAGAAGGAGAGCATAATGAACCCTCAGTGGTCAGGGCCACCCTCAAAGAAAAGGGCTTGGAATGTCTGAACCTCTGGGTGTCGGATGCGCGTGAGCGGGACGGACAGGCTGCTCTACCTGTGCTCCCAGGCTGAGGAGCGCTGGTCACGGCGGCTAACGGGGCCCTCACCTGTGCTTCTGTGGCGAGCAGTACATGGCATCACACAGACCTCGCACCCTCCTTAGCTAAATCATCCTGAGTCCCCACAAGAGGCATGGCCGGGCAGACATCTGGCCTCTTCCTGAGGGGCACCCACCCTTTGTCTGTGGAGCCACTGAAGGGTACACCACACACACATAGGGACCCAGGAACGGGAGCTAATTTGTCAAATCCATGGTCCTTGATTACAGGCCTAAGAATTTTAAAAAGGGCTTTCCTGGTGATTGCAGAGTTAAAACGAAGTCAGGCTGCTGCAGGACTCCCTGAAACTGCTGCCCCTTGAACTGTTCAAGCCCTGACAACTTCCACCTAAGCAGATAGCTCTTAGCTCCCACTGGGCCAGCTCTGTAGCCAGCAAAAAAGAAACAAAGCAGCCCATTCAAGCACTTCTCAAAGGCATCACAGAGGGGGTCAAAAAGTCCATCAGTATGTTAAAAGTTAGCAGTGTTACCCAGAAGCCTGACATTCACAAGAAAATCCATTCTGATAGATGGCCATACTGCTCTGGCCAAAGGCCAATATGTGAGCTGTAAGGGTTATGGCACTAAAAAATAAATTCTCATTCAGATGAAAAGGTAAGAACTATCAAAAGCTTCAACCTAAGGGCTAGCCAAATAGCTCAGAGGATTAAAGCGCCTGCTTAGGCAGACACAAGGGTCGGAGGTTTCATCCAGCTCTTAGGAGGCTGAACGCAGGCAGTTCACTGAGTCCGATCTATATGTTGATACCCTGTAGACCCTAACTAAAACTTTAAAAAAGCTTCAACTTGATGTTTCTGTTTACCATAGCAAACAGAACAAACAAAATTGATCACATTGATATATGGATATAAATATACATGACAATCTGTATAATGGGCTTAACATTTTTCTCCAAAAAATAATCTGCATTGTCTTAAAAAAGGCAAAATTCAATGCTTTGTCACATATATGAGATATTTCTAGCACCAAGAACTTTAGAGTGACTCAAAGCAAATGGTGAGGGAAATGTATGTATAACTGAAAGATAAAACAGGTAAGTAAAAGTCAAAAAGAAATCATGAATTATCTCATGATCCAGCAAGATTGTATTCAGACCAAAAGAAAGTAAATGAAGGAAAATAGACACTGCCTTCTCCTGCAGTCTGCAATTCAGGATGACGACTTAACAGGAAGGATGTCTAACATATGCCGCAGCTTAGCAACAACTTTTATGAGGCAGAAAACATATGAGATGACAGGAAAAACATACACAACTACTACTTTTTAGAAAAGATGTTTACTCTCTCCATCTCAATCCAAGACAGATCAACCAGCTGTGTAAATAAACAGATGCAGAGACTCAAGGTAGATAAAAATAAGGAGGCCTGTAGAAAAGTTAAGTAGCAATGGGACCAGAGAGATGGCTCAGTAGAATAAGTGCTTCCCTGGAAAGCCCAAGGACCTGAATTCAATCCCCGGTTCTGCCATCATTGAAGCATAACTTATAAATAAATTAAGAGATGAGGCCTGCCATGCCCGCCCCACCCTTGGGGCGTGCTGAGACAGCAATTGAGACTGGGCATGGTGGCGCACCTGTAATCCCAGCTCTTGGGAGGCTGTAAACAGGAGGATCACTATGAGTCCAAACTAGTAGTGAGACCCTGAACACCCTGTAGACCCTTCCCTAGAATACAAAAAAAAAAGAGAGATGAGGGTCCACACTATGACAGACCACCCAGCCCGTCCTTTAAAAGCAAAAGACATAATTCCTCAGCCCCTAGAAATACCACTGGAGGTCAGCTCTCAGGTCCCAGCTCATGTGGCTTTGTCACTGCAGATGACAACTCGAGGTCACTCATACATCCCACAGCCAGGGATGCATTAATGTGGAGCTAGAGCACCCCTCGTGTCACCTCCCAGCTCAACATTTCAGAAGGGCTTTCCCAGCTCCAGAGCTCCCCTCGGCCTTGCCTAGTCCTCCCACGGCTCCACTCCCCACCTGTGCAAGAAAATACAGAGACACCATTGCCCATCTGCCATCTTGAGCAGAAAACTAGAGGTGCGATTGTGTAGGCTGTTGGCAAAGCTAGAGAAAGAAGGGCTCATGCATTGCTCATTGGGATTTAGCAGTACCTCACAGAAGTACTTGTGCATCCACCTTCAAACCTGGAAATTAGTTTATCCCACAGATATACTGGTGAAAATACGGAGACATGTATGCACAAGGCTATCCATAGTAGCACATCTGTAATACCCACAAAGTGCTAGGAACAACTGACAATGTCTTAGTCACTTTCCTGTGGCTAGAACAAAATACCCTTCGCCCTCAGCTTAAAGGAGAGATCTACCTTGGTTCACATTCCAGTCGGCTGGCCCCAAGGCAGAAGCAGCACAGTGGGAGACCCTGGAGGAAGGATGTGGTGGAGGAAAGCCACACACCATGGCAGCCAGGAGCAGAAAAAGAGGAGGGGCTAAGGACAAGAGCGCAGCCTTCCAGGTCAGGCTCCCAGCCACCCACTCTTTCTCTTGGATCAGTCTCCACCTCCGAACACGAGACCTGCAGGCAGTGTTTTAGATCTAAACCATAACAATCAATGACAGATTAGTTAAGTCAACCAAGTGCATCCCTATGGTGGAGTATTAGGTATCTGTGAAGAGGAATAGGGAATAACCCTTCACACTAACATGGAATGTTCTCCATATATTAAGTGGGAAAATGAAGGAGAAAAATGTGTGTGGATATCTTCATTCACTGAGAAAAAAAAAAATGAGTAAAGGTCAATGTCTGGGAAAATGGCAGAGTGGTGAATAGCAGAGAAAAAGTCTTTTCAAGATTTGGTGTCCAAACTTCAAGCAAGAATTGAAACCCATGGTTTCAATTGCAAAGAGACTGCAATGAAGAAGAAGGCGGCAAGCCGCACTTTTCTCCTGGCTCTGACTCACTGCACAAGAAGGGCAGTGAGTCAGAGCCAAGGGCAGACACACAGTGACTCCTGGCAACCCAAAAGGTCTCCATGGAGAAATGCTCCAGTGGAATGGAGCCGTGGATGCAGCAGACTGGAATAGCTACTCGGGTCCCAGCATCCCCAAGGAGAAGGCCACTGGCTGGCACCATCCTCGACAAGGGCCAGCTGAGCTCAGAACTCAGAGCACCTGCCAGCTGCGTCCTGCAGCTCCCAGGGTCATGGGGAGGCAGGAGATTAAGGAACCCAGCTAAAGCGACCAGGAAGCCAAGCCAAAACTAGCAGGAGGCTCATGCAGTGTTACAGGCTGAGCAAACTGGGCTCCAGTCTGCGCCCGAAACCAGCCGGAACCTCAGTAGAACGAAAGGTTGAGCCTTTCTCGGATTATCCACTACCCCGGTGTAGATCTGTGGCTGGCTTGCTGGGATCGATCAACACAGACCCGGGCTCTGCTCGGTGTCTACCAGTGACAGTAGATACACTTTTTTTATTTTCTTTTTGTTTTTCTTTTCCACTTTGTGGCGTTTTTTATTTTGTTTTGTTTTTTTTCTTTTGTTTGGCTTTCTTTTTCTTGTTTATTTATTCTTTTATTTATGTGAGTGTGAATGTTGTTTCTAGTTTTGCTTGTTCTGTTCGTTCTTGTTTATATTTCTTAGCTTTCTCTTTCCCTTCTGTCTTTTCTCCCAGTTTCCCAAATTTTCCACCATCTTCCTTCATCCTCCAGCCTTGCTTCTAATTTCTTCCTCTTCTTCTGCTTCTCTATTTTTTCCCCTAACTCCTTATAAGTTTCTTCCCCTAAGTGTGGGACTGCCATACTGAGGTCATATGCACTGTGTACAATTTTCTGGTTTGCTTTTACATTTTTACATAACTACAAATATAGTTCATATAGTTAAAAGTAGCAAATCAAAAGTTAAGACAGTTTATGAATTTCTAGGCTGTGTTTGATGCTATTGTTATTATTCATTGTATTACTATAGCCAATGAGACATAATTGTTCCAATCAGTTATTCTTCCTGGTCTGCCAAGATTGAAATCGCATAAGGATTATAAACAATACTACAGGCCAATACCAAAAAATTATGGGATAGGCCAAATAGGCAGCAACTTCTCATCTTCAATAAATTGAAGGAGTAGGATCTGGCAGCAGACTCAAAACCCAAAAGCAGACATGCTTTTGAGATGTAATCATTTCATAAGCGTTTTAAATATTAGCAATATAACCATAAGGAATTTATAAGCATTCATCCAAAAATTAAACTTAAAAAAATAGAAATAAAAAGGCACTTAAGAAAGATACAAGCCCAGATGTCCAGCTTACCAAACACACTCTGGGGCAATGCAGTAGGACAATCTGAAAGCTACGAACATGGATTCTCTGAAATGATAATAGCAAGAGAAAACAGATGAATGAGGCTGTAGAAAAAATTACATCAGAAATAATCTTTCAAGGGTGCCAGGGAGATGGCTCAGTGGAATAAGCACTTCCCTGGCAAGCGCAGGGGCCTGAGTTCAATCCCTGGTTCCGCCAAAAAAAAAAAATAATAATAATAATAATCTCTCAGATAACTACATGGATGATGACCACAAAGAAAACTTGGTTAGTAACTCTAGACCTCTGGAGCAGATACGAGAGGGAGAGAGAGAGAGAGACAGAGACAGACACAGAGGGACAGAGACACAGAGACAGAGACAGAGAGAGAGACACAGAGAGAGAGACAGAGAGAATAAGAAACCATAAAAAATCAATCCAACAGCTGCTAGATGATGCAAGAATAATATAAGGTTGATTATAACCAATGAAAGAGCAGGAGACAGCCCAAATGACATAAAAAACCTGTTTACAGAAGTAGTGACAGAGAACTTCCCATGCATAGAAAACGTGACACAACTGACAATAAATAAGGGAAGCATACAGAACTCCAATTAGTCATGACCAAAATAAATCTACATAAAGTTAGATAGCAGCCAAGACTGCAGGGATGACGAGGTAGTTTGGCTGTCTGAGCACCTGCCTGGCAAGAGCAAGGAGCCAGGTTCGATCTCCGTTGCCACATGCCATCTGGGCGATGGGCCGAGGAGCCTCTGAAACTGGATGTGGTGACACACATCTGGTCCCGTGCTGGGAGGCTGTTAGGAGGATGGCTACAAGTCCAAGCTGTACAGCGAGACCCTGTACCAAATAAATAAATTTTGAAAGGTTGCAGAAATTCAACACAAGAACAGAATATTAAAAGCTGTTAGGGCTACGTGTGGTGCCACAAGCCTATAATCCCAGCACTCAGCAGGCTGAGGCAGGAGGAGTGCCATAAGTTCAAGGCCAGCCTGGGCTACATAGGGAATTCAAGGCTGCCCTAAACTGCATAGTGATACTTGGCTCAAATAAATAAATGAATAAGCAAGCTGTCAGAGAAAAGAAATACATCACTATACAGGAAAGCCCATCAGAATCACAGCAGACTTCTCAGCACAAGCCCTCATGTTAAGAACATGGAGTGACATATTTCAAGTCCTAAAAGATAAAATCTCCAACTCAGATTGATGTACCCTGAAAAACTATCTTTTAAAATTGATAGAGAAACAAGATACTTCCATGACAAAGAATACATGAAGAAATTCATGTCCACTACCAGCATTCCACATTCTGAAGGCCTTTCTAGGAGGAGGTAATCAGGACCAGCACTCCACGAAGCCCGGCACAATGGATGCACCAAGCAAAGCCAGCTGTTGAGCAAAGGGGATGGGGAACGGGACTAACAGGAAAGCAGCGGGACTCAGAGAAGTCAGTGCACTTCAGTGCCAGCAGTCCCAGCTCCCCAAGCTAAAGAAACGGGCTGAAAGCAGGAGGCATGGACCAGGCACAAAGACCCAACGATATGCTGCACACAAGAAACATTTAATTCAAAAAGAATGTTGTAGACTAAAAGTCAAAGGATGAAAAACAATACCCCATGTGACAGGAACCAGGAAAACCTGGGCTAGCAGAGCCATTTGCAAACAAAATGGATTTCAAACCGAAACTGATTGAGAGAGACAAAGGAGATCACTCCATCCTTGTAAAGTGAGCAATCCAAGAGGAAGAGACAACAGTCACCTGTGTGTGTGAGTATGTGAGTGTGTGTATGTGTGTGTGCGTGTGTGTATGTGTGAGTGTGTGTGTGAGTGTGTGAGTGTTTGTGAGTGTGTGTGTGCGTGTGTGTATGTGTGAGTATGTGAGTGTGTATGTGAGTGTTGAGAGTGTGTGTGAGTGTGTGTGAGTGTGTGTGTGTGTTCAGCTCACTCAACTATATAAAACAAATATTCACATACATGAAAAAACAAATAAGTACTAATACAATTGTAATGTGATGCAGAACCTCAATACCCCACTGTCACAAATAGATGGATAAAAAAAGAAATTCAAAGCAATATCAGAGTTGAACCAAACTTCTGAACAAATGGGCTTAGTGAATATCTATAGAGTGTTCCACCCCACAATATCAGAATACACATTTTTCTCAGCAGGACACAGAATGTTCTCCAAAATAGACCATACACTGGAGCATAGAACATACTTAAGTAAATGCAAAAGAATTCAAATTATCCCATGCATAATACCAGATCTTACTGCAATGAAACTGGAAATCAATTGCAAAAGATACCACAAGACTTTCATAAATACATAGAAATTAAGTAACACCCTCCTGAATAACCAATGGGTCACAGATGAAATTAAAGAAAGAATTAAAAAAAAAAAAAAAAGAAGCAATTAAGCCAGGTACAGTGCTATACTCCTGATAATACCAGCATTTGGGATGCTGGGAGAGAAAGATCTCTATATGAGTTTGAGGCCAGCCTGGGCTACAGAAAATGGAGTCTCTTTGCCCTATGAAGAGGAGCAGAAATTAATGCAGTGGAGACTAGAAAAGAACACAATGAATCAAAGAGCTGGTCCTTTGAAAGATTAAATAAAATTGACAAACCCTTGCCCAACCTTATCCAAAAAAGGAAAGAAAAAGACTCACATCCACACTATTAGGAATGAAAAGGATGAAATCATAACAGATTGTGAGAAATCAGAAAAACCATCAAAACCCACTTTGAGAATGTGTATTCTAACAACATGGAAAGCACAGAAGAAGTGGACAGATTCCTAGACAAATATAAATTACCAAAGCTAAACCAAGAAGATATAAAAATTTGAAATAACCCAAAATCAAGCAATGAAATTGAAGATACAATTAAAAATCTACCAACAAAGAAAAGCTTAGGTCCGGACAGATTTAGTGCTGAGTTCTATAAGAAATGTAGGGAAAACACCTAATACCACTACTTCTCAAGTAGTTAATGAAATTGAAAGGAAAATAATACTCCCAAAGTCCTTCCTAGAAGCAAACAGTATCCTGATAACAAAACAAGAGAAGGGTCCAACTGAACAAGACATTTACAGGCCAACCTCTCTAAGGTGCATATGTGTGAAAATTCTCAGCAAGATATTGACAATAAGAATGCAACGAACCATCAAAATTATATTCCAGGACCAAGTAGGATTCATCCCAGGGATGTAGGGCTACTCCAACATGTGTAAATCAATAAATTTTATTAAATTTAAATTTAAATTTAAATTTAAATGTTCATAGAACTGAGGATAAAAATCATGCAATCATCTCAGTTTATGCAGAAAAGGTGTTTGACAAAGCCCAACACCCATTCATAATTTTTAAAAACTACAGAAAATTGGAATAGATGATCTGCACCTCAATCTGATAAAAGCAATCCATGACAAACCAACACCCAGCATTACACTAAATGGACAAAAACTGAAAGCATCTGCTCTAAAACCAGGAATAAGAGAAGGATATCCACTGTCACCACTCCTATTCAATATAGTTCCGCGAGCACCAGGCACAGCAATTAGACAAAAGAAAGAAATAGAAGGAAAGGAAGCAGTGAGATTATCATTATTCATGGATGACATGATACTCACCATGGAAGACTTCAAAACGCCACCAAAAGACTTACAGATCTAATAACCAAATTCAATAGCACAGATGGAGAGAAAGTCAGTATTCAATGTTCAAATGAGAAGGGAAACCGAAAAGGGAGCGGGGAAAGGAAAGAAGGAACAACAAGAAAGAAGAGAATAAAAGGAAAAAAGTGGAAACAAAACTTTCATAAGCAATAGGGGAAAGTGGTTGAAAGAGGGGAGAGGAATGGGCACAGAAAGAAGTAAGACATACCGTGTGCGGTGCAGATGCCTGGAATGAGCGTTGTCATTAGTATAGCTAAAACGTGCCAATATAAAAAAGAAAAAAATGAGTAGGAAAACTACACACATGCACATGCACACACACACACAGGCCATGCTTCTCTAGGGAAAAAAAAAAAAAATCTAGCTGGAAAATAATCAGCCTTGGAAACTAAAGATCAAGAATGAAAGCCAGGATCAGCCTGCCCTGACCTCCCCTGCCTTAGGGAGGAGCCACCAAGCAAGAGAATGGTGACATCAGGGAAGGCCAGGACAGGCAGGCTGGGGTTGGCATTTTTGATTTATAGTTTCCAAGGCCGACTATTTTCCAGCTAGTTTTTATTTTGCAGACAAGAGAGTGCATCATTTACTTGATTTTAAAAACACTGGAACAGACAAACAAAATTACCTTACTGCTATTTATGGGGAAAGAAGAGAATAAAATAGATAGATAGAAACTGGACTTACTTGAATAGATCTTGCTTTGTAGGTTAACTTTATAATCAACTTTAAGAAGGAAGTCATAAAAATGAAAAGAGAAACTACACAAATGAACCATAATTATATAACATAACTCCTAAGAAGGAAATTATTCCAAGTACCTTTATATAACTTATTAGTCTAAGGGAAAAAGAACTTCAACAATATCACCAACTGTTTCCAATAATCATATTGTAGTGGCTGGTACTCCAAGGTCATTCTTTGAATGTGTGTGTGTGTGTGTGTGTGTGTGTGTGTGTGTGTGTGTCTGTCTGTTTTGAGGGTTATAGCAAATGACTAAGGAGATAGCATTAAGAACCAGAATTATCTGGGCATGGTGGCACACACCTATAATCCAACCCTCAGGAGACTGAGGACCACTGCAAGTTCAAGGCCAGCCTGGGCTACATAATGAGTTCAAGGCCATTCTAGACTACAGAATGAGACCCTGTCTCAAAAAAAAAAAAAAAAAAAAAGCAGGATTTTCAGTGTGAGAAAAGAGAGCTAAAGATGTGGGATCAATGAGGTTAAGTTAAAGTTCTGCAGCTGTGAATCTGAAGCAGTAACACCAGCATGGACACGTTGTATATTTTATCACTTAACTGAAAAACACACTTCCTTAGCCATAGCAACTGGGAGGACGTACGCCGGTCCAGACGTAATGAGAGCAGTTGTCTATAAATACATTTCCCATTAAAAAGAACCAGGACTCACTGGAGAAGTGCCTGTTTCCCAAGACCGGGGCAGAGAATGTACAAAACGATTTGATTTGGAACATCTTGTAATGTCATAAAACAAAGAAGCTATCGGGAGCTCCTGTTAGGGACTCTGACTACAGACAAAGGAACAAAAGAAAGCTCACCAGGTGTTGGGGCCGGCACCTTGACTGTGGTAACCGTGCCTGGCCTTGGTGGGTTCCAGGCCCCTCGAATTATACCGTTAAATGTGTGCAATTATTTCCTTATGAATTATATAGCTCAGTGAGACTGTTCCTTTTAAACAGTAGTGTCAAAATAATGCAGAAACAAACCCAAATATAAGTTCCCACCAATCAAAAAAGGAAATGTTTCAATAAAGTTCATAATTACAAAGAACTGAAATTCAACATTTTTTCGCTTCTTGAGCTTATAATGCTAGTAGGCAAAAAACCCTTTTTTGCTTTTGGTGTTTGTCAGAGATCATTTTGAAAAGCTAGCGAAGTACAGAGCACAGATCAGGCATTTCTACTGCCTTTGTTCTAAGAACTGTGCCTCTGAGTAACCACAGAGTGGCCGAGAGACAGTTTCCTACAATGAAAGAAATCCAGCTATTAAAGGAGAAACAAGAGAAAACTCAGACATCGCTGTTTTGCAACCCCTAATGAATTAAGTGACTTTCATCCGTGATCATTCCATTTACACCTTAGAAAGAGGCAACCAGCTGCTTTTTGCGTCTCCGGTTGAGACAGCTCACGACCAGGTAGGGAATAACCTTGCCAAAAATTTAAACCTGAGCCGGATAGGGACTGTAGGTTTAACTGCCTAGTTATGAGAAATACAAGTAGCAGATAAAAATGTAATGACCAGGGGCTGCTGGGGAGATGGCTCCATGGACTAAGTGCTTCCCTGGCAAGCACAAGGGCCTGAGTTCAATCCCTAGATCTGAGGGTTGAGGGGAGGATGTAATGACCAAGCATTAGGCTTGGGCAGGACATTCTTGGTTTTATCAGTGGTGACCCTGGATGTGTCAAAACAATGCTAAGTGACATTATGAGGATGCAATGGGAAAAGCCCCGGTTGTGGAGAATTCCATAAGACAAACAACGCAGACCTTTCCATCAGAACAAAACCACATTCAGCTGGTCACTTTTCTTGCCAGGCAAGTGCTTATTGTACTGAGCTATCTCGCGGGCCCCAGCTGGTCACTTTTCTGTTCGGTTTTGGTGATGTAACTCCTGTGCTGTGGTTATTCTAAAGACAGAGTCGCTCTAACCACTGCGAGAAGCTCAAGTAAAAGTCAATCAAGGAAAAAGTATAGAGAAGGATCCATAAAAGATATGGAAGAGTCATACCTACAAATTTTAATGTTTGTTTTCTGGTTCAAATAAAGACTTTTTTTTTTTCAAAAAAATATGTGAAATAACTGGAGAGGTCTGATCACTGCTTAAGTCACTGTTTTGAAACTGGAACAAAACACCTGGCATACACTACTTCAAGAAGGAGAAATGCATTCTGGCTCAGTTCTTAGAGGACTCGGCCACTGTCAGCTGGTTTCTAGGAAGGCAGGGCATGGTGGAAGGTTCTGGTGGAGGAAAGTGACTCACCCACAGCGGCCAGGAAGCAGAGTGAGACCGGAGGACACAAAGAGGGCAGTAAACGCTTCCAGTCACAGCACGACCTCCTCAGACCAGGCCCAACCTCTTAACACTTTTAACTACAAACTCATCGATGACTTGACCCAGTGGTGAGTATAGCGCCCCAATGATCCACCCCCCTTCCCAAAGCCCCACCTCCGCACAGAACGCCTCTGAGCTCCGCCCCCTTTCTGTATTGCCCAAGACACCTGCAGTCCACAGTGGTTGTTGTGAATGTCCACTGGAGATGTAGCAATAACAAAACTAGGAGGAAAGCAATTGGGAGAGAATCCAGCACTCAGATTGGTGTGAAAGAGGAGCGGGAGAGAAATAAAGAAATCCTTTACTGCTTGGCACAGGAGGGCTGCCAAAGAGAAACAAAGACCCTTGGGGAGGAGGCAGGGAGACAAAGAACTCTTCAGGCTGGGCTGGGGGTGGTGTTCCCATGAGCCACACAGTGTCCTAACAGACCCTGCCTGGGGAAGGCTTGGTGGGCACTCAAAAACCAAAAGAAGAAGTTTGAGGTCAACCAGAGGGAAGAAGACTGAAGCCAGTCTAAGAGAGGCTCATCGTTGGTCCTGGGAGCCCCACGCCATGCTGACTTGCCACCCTGATGACCTGGTGGACCATTCCTCCGGTGCAGACCCATCAAATGTCAAATACTAATCTTCCTAAAAATTAACTGGCCATTTCCACCCATAGTAAGACAAGCTAATGTCTTATTATGAGTCTTCATGGGCTGTGGGTGTCTTCAGGCTCTCTCTCTCCCTCTCTATCTCTATCTCTCTCTCTCTCTCTCTCTCTCTCTCTCTCTCTCTCTCTCTCTCTCTCTCTCTCTTCCTTCCCAGAACCCTCACAAACAATCCCTGTTGTGCTAAGAGTGATAGTTCATCTTGATTTTCAACTTGATTGGTTTGAAGGACCCTGACAACACTGGTAAAGCGTCCTTTTGGATGTGCCTAATGGACCGTGGGGACGTGGCTTGAGGACTCTTTCAGTCTCTCTATCTCTTCCCTGGATCTCTGCTTCATAGCTGCCTTGAGTTAAGTAAGCTCTTCTCCTCCACCAGACCCAGGGTCGTTCTGTCTTGGACTGAGGCCTCTGGAACTGTGAGCCACAATAAACATTCTTCCTTTAAATTGTACATCTCAGCAGTCTTGTTCTAGCCATGCAGAGATGATCAATATACCATCTTTGGTCCACCCTCAGTGGCCCAGGCCACTGTCTGGGACCTGTCCTTAATAACCAAGCAGACCCCATTGTTTAGAAGACATTTCTAAACAAAAGCCACATCTTCCCAAAAGGATTATTCTACCATTCTCCTGGGATGTCTGGCTCAAGGTATAGTCAGCTCCCCAAAATATTCTTTCTGCTACTTATAGAAGACATAAATGACTGTTACCACTTTCAGTAATAAAACATTACATTAGGAGTCGAATTATCTTTCCCCAGTACATTCTGGAGCACAGAGCTAAGCATGGTTTCCTGTTCATTGACACTTCAGGTGGATACTGCTGGGGGGGACCTGGGCCTGGTGAAGGGCATCCAACTCCCCTCTACCTGCTGGATACCAGTAACAACCCACCTACTTCCAACCCTAGATATGACAACCAAAAATGTACTCAGACACTGGCTAATGTGCCTCAGAGGACAAGACCACCCAGGCTGAAAACCATGAGCTAGAGAAAGGACACCTGCCTCGACACACCTGGTCAAAATAGCCTGGTTCTATCTCTTCTGAGCCAAAATTGTCCTCGCCCATCACTGTGACCAATATCAGCTTCCAGGAAGCCAGCAATGGAGAGTTGGGGGGGGGGGAGACCTGGGAGGACAGAGAGCTAAGATGAGATGCAGATTATGCAAGTAGACAGTGACTGAAACAGAGTCTGCTGACCCTCCAAGAGGGAAAAACCCTCCCAGTCTAAGAGTCCAGTGTGGGTGGCTTGAGCTGGAGGGCTCAGGAGGATCCTGCTCCAGCTCCACAGGGAGAACCCCAAGCCCAGGTCATCTGCCAAGGCTCTAGCATGTTATCTTTGCCCCCCCAAGAGTAGTAACATCATGCACAAGTATATTCCAATGGATGGGACGGTCATGCATTGGGCACTTGAAAAGACAGACAGAAGACCTGGTCCTGCTCCTAGTACCTGTGTGACCTAAGGCACTCAGCCTGGGTCCCAGCCCCTGGGCCTCTGTCATGAGTGGGTGGAACAAGAAGCCCTCTAACCCTGATGTCATTGCCCTATAGCACCTGTTTCCCAGCCCATTGGGCCTCTAGGCCTCTGTGACCTGCCAAGTGCCCACGACGCTCACTTTTTTAGCTGTGGCATCTTGAATCAGGCAGCCGGGCTTCACTAAGCTAAGTCACAATGACAACGATGAGCAAAATTAAAACCTCAGGCTTGTGTTTCCTGCGCCCAGGGACAGGATGTCAGCTGCGATACACTTGGGGCTCATCGCCCCGCTGCCAGTGTACCACACACACCCTTGGCGAGAGGCTCCCTCAGACACCCCCATTTCATTCCAGCTGAGATCTCAACCACAGCGTCAAGAAATTTATAGTTGTGTTAGGGAGACAAGACTAACACACATTTCTATTTTATTTTGCCAGTGTTAAAATATGCTACCTTTTATACAATACCATCCAGCAAAACTTATCCCCAAAATAGCTTGGTTTATATCAGGTTTTGTTTCGTAACCTGTTCTAACGCTCAACCTGAACATTTAGACTCCACCTTAGAACACAAGAAGAAACCTATCGTGTACAACTCACCTTCAACCCCCTTCTCTCTCCAGTTCCGCAGAACACTGTAGCAGTTAGGCTACCTGCCGTTCACCCTGCCTACCATAGTCCGCCAGCTGTGGCATCCGCACACCTGTGGCTCCTGCCCCTGTAGCCCTAGCTACTCTCATAACTGATTCTCCAAGAGCCATGTCCTCTCCCTAAGCCCGCAGAGCCCCCTCCATCCACAACCATAACTGCTATTGTCATGTATTGCTGTGCAACTTTGATTGAGTTTTCATCAGGCTGCCCCAGGAGGTGGGGAGATGGCTCAGTGGAATAAGCGCTTCCCTGGCAAGCACAAGGGCCTGAGTTCAATCCCCAATTCCGCCAAAAAAAAAAAAAAAAAGAAAAGAAAGAAATCAATCATCAAGCTGGCCCTGTCTGAGACCCAGTCTCAGAATCTAAATTGTGGATTCTTTTAGCTATCATTTGGATGTCAAATGTCCCTAAAACCATAAAAGGCTGTGTCCCAGGATGGCACCATTGAGGGAAAAAATAGTCCAGGAAGGGAGCTTTTGGAGAGGTGATTAGGTTACTGGGGGTGCTCTGGAAGGGGACTGTGGAACGTCAGTCTTTCAGTCTCTCTATACTTCTAGTTGAAGATGTGAATTATTGTTCCAACAGGCACTCTTGCCATGATCTGAATCTGCCACCATCTGCCACCTCTACCAGACCTGAGCCATTCAATCTCCAAAATCATGAGCTAAGTAAACATTTTCTCTTTCTAAGCCTCTCACTCAGGTATTTTGTTGTAGCAACACAAAGCTGACTAATATACTTCTCTAGTGGGTCAATTTTGTCCCTTGAAGACTTCTGAAAACAAAACCAACTATAATACGGTTATCGGTTGGACTACTAGAGCTCCCTTTGCAAGCTCTCCTTTAGAGTGAAAAGAAGATGACAGCAAAATTATAGCATAAGTAAGAGCTGGACTTTCCTCCAGTCTAGAAATCTGTTGCCCCTGCTGGCTGTGTGGTAAGAAAACTGAAAGTTCTAAGGTACACCCTAATGAGGCCGCAAGGCACAACTCAGTGGCAGAACACTTGCCCAGCATACACAAGATCCTGCGTCCTATCCCTAGCACCAGGGGAAACAAAAAATGATTAGAAGAGGTGTACTGGGACCTGTCGTGTAGACATGAGCTACAGGTGAGACCAGAATCCGAAGTAACCAGGGAGCATGTCAGTATCTCTGAAAGGAAACTGCTTTTCCTAAAGCTCAAGCTACAATTTCTGGGGGCCAGAGAGATAGTTCAGTGGCGTAAGCACCTGCCTGGCAAGTGTAAGGTCTTGAGTTCAATCCCTGGTACCGCCAAAAAAAAAAAAAAAAAAAAAAAAAGCTATAATTTCCACTGACCTCTGGTCTTACATGGGATGACTTCAAGTCTTCTTATAAGAAAAAAATTATTGCAAGGATCAGAATCACGACAGGTAAATGGTATCCTCTGCTGCTAAAGAAGTACTGAGAGACAGGTTCCTCTCCAAATAAACTCTACTTGACCAACATAGCATAGAGACGAGCCAGGAGCTTGCCTTGAGCCCCCTCCCCAGAAGCCGGGCAGCACCTCTTAGCCAGGGAGAAAGCTGAGACCTGCGAAAAGGGAGAGGAGGTGTGAGTAGGCTGAAGGTGGGGATACTGGGCGGGCAGAAGCTCCTTCTCACCACACTCTGGTCAACTGGGTTCCTCTCTACCTCACAGGAGCCCCTATGTGAAGCAAGGCTGGAAGAATGCGGCTGTGTGCAAGGAGTGGACACCGCTTCATTGCTGGGGAGCGGGTGCCATGGATACCGTCATCATTAGGGGAACATCCCTTTGGTGTCGTTATCCATCTTACGTAGCATTCGTTCTGAAGGGGCCATCCCCAGCACAGCTCTTACAACAAGGAATGGACACTGGACAACGTGGCATGGTGTCACATGTGGGCTGAGTAGGCTCGTGGATGGGCTGAGGTGCGGTCCAAGCCACTTGGAGCCAAGCACACACAGTGAGGAGGAACAGGAATAAGAGACCCTGCTGGGTGCTTCTCAGACGTAAGGCTCATTACTTTCCTCTCCTTCTCTCAGGGGCTCCCAACTAATCCCCAAGCTCCCGTGGACACAGCTGCCCCCTACACTGCCATTCCTGCACCCATCACCACTCCAGGCTGCAAAAAATTGGATGCCAGGGGGCCCCGCTGCCCTGAACTTGAGGCCCTGGGTCGTTCTCCTGCACTAAAGTATGAGGCACAGAGATTGGGTTCTCTGGAGACTTTTCTTGGTTTCCCGTGGGTGTAGGTGGTGCTCAGGAAAAATCTGTTTAGTTGAAAACTATCCTGCCTTTGTTCCGGACATGAAGTCAAGATGGGGAGGCCTGTGTGGTGGTGGCCAGCACACTCCTCGGGGCTACTTTGTATAGAGACCAACAGGGCAGAGCCTTCTCCACGCTGGCCCTCACAGGATGGAGAGCTGGGGAGATGTCATCTGGCATAGAGACGTGGAAATAAACGTCTGCCTATTGGCTTCAGCCAATTCCAGCTCACCAAAGTCACCTGCAGTTTTGCTGCATTTGGTCCATTCCTAAGCCACAAAGCTGACAGTCACCCAGAATGCAATGCCCCCCGCCCTGGGTCCACTGGTTGGGTCATTAGCAGGAAGCCATGAGAAAGCTGTGCTCCTCAAACCCTGCTCCAGCCTGCTCTGCTGAGTGGGTCTCTCATCAGCAATGGCTCTTGAAGCCCTTCAGTCCCTTCAGTCCTTCACTGGTTCTTGAGGTGACAAGAGTGGTCTCTCCGAGACTCTCAGGAGGAAGGAGAACTGGTGCAGGCAGCGCTTGCTGACGACCGAGGCTGGCTGCACTCACCTAGCCCAGCCAGTGCCAGCTGCAGGCCCACACAAGAGCTCTCAGGGAGCCCGTGCCCCAGGCTGCTCCTTCCTGCTCCCTGTTCACCATCTCTGCAACTGCACGCCCCACTGTGCGTCGCTGATTTCTATTAGGGGGAAGCTGCTTACTAATTTAAAAAAAATCTTCACTGCAGCCAGTTTTCCCTTCTAAGGGTGCCATTTAATTCATCTCCTGGGCAGGCCCTCAGATTTATGTCTGGACAACATTTGATGGCTTTGAGAGGACAAAGACAGACATGGGCCAGTGAGGAAGGCGCTGACAGGATGGTGGCCAAGAGCTTGGGGCTGGGATGTCTGAGATGGTCTGGTGCGTTGTTTGCTAAGCTATCCATCGGGGCAACTTCTCCAGGGCTCACAAAACCTGCCCGTCTTCATGAGTCATCTGCGCCATGCACCAACCAGCCTTTGATTGGGGCATCTGGGACCATGAAGAGGAAGGGTGTCCAGCTGGAGCCAGGGTGGCATGGGAGGCAGGTGACAGCAGGAGTAGATGCCAGCTCTTGCTCTGAGCCAACAGAGGTACATGTCCCAGGTGGGTCGACCCAGAGTGTAGGCCTAGTGGTTCGGCACACATCGTGGCTCCGGGAAGGCTGTAGCCTACAGATGGGGGCTGACTTAGTTACTTTTCTCATGGCTGAGGGAAAAATAGTTAAAGGAGAAAAAGTTTATTTAGCTCCCAGTTTGTAGAGGTTTCAGATCATGATTAGCAGGCTCCAAGGCAGGGGGACATGGCAGAGGGCATCACAGAGGAGAAACAGTTTGTGGTGGGCAGAAGGTAGGAAAGCAAGGGGGCTTGCAGCATCTTTCTGCCCCTTTTGTATTCTATCCAGGCTCCCAGGTCTAGGACGGTGTCAGACCATCCAGTGGACTGACTTAGCAAGCCAAACCGCCCTGTGGAATCATAGGGAGCCTCGGAGCCTGGGACAGCACTTGTCTTAGGTGTTTCTTGTCTGTGGGACAAAACACCCAACACCCACAATATAAGGAAGAGGCATATTTTGGTTCACAGATCCAGAAGCTTCCATCAGTGCTCAAGGTAGGCTCCAAGGCAAAAACAGCGAAGGAGAAGGACTTGCTGCGGTGGAAGCCCAGAAGCAGAGAGAGGAGCGAGTACCTGAGATATTCCCTCCAGGTCATGAGCCCAGTGACATCAGGCCCAACCTCCCAGCAACAAGCCAGCTATGAGCTGGGCAGTGAATTGATCCACTGATAAGTACAGCACCCCTGGGATCCAAATGGACTTGGGGGAGATACCCTGAATCTGAGCCATAACAACATTGAAGAAAGCACTTCATGGTCTCTTCCCCAGCAAAGAGTTCTAGTCCTCTGAGTGGCTCAAGACTACCAGACTGCCCAGATGCGACCTCACCTGATCAGGAGATCAGGGAGCCCCGTGGTTTCTCTTGCTGTTGTCACCTGGCTTGGTGAGAAAGGAAGTGCTGGAGTCCGTACGGTCTTGCTGAGAGAGCCTCTCCAGTGTTCCCGGGAGCCCAGCTGCCTTGCCAGCTAGTGCAGAGTTTTTTGCAGCCAGGCCTTATGCTACTGCTAATTTCGAAACAACAGCAAGACAACCGTACTGAATTCCTCGGTTCTGGTCTCTTAGCAATGGGTCTCACAGACTCCCAACTCGCTTATAAGGTGTGATCATAAAATAATGGGGCTGATTATTTAAACAAGTGTCTCAGGATACATTCTTTTGTGGGGCTTTTTTTTAAACAAATGTTCATGACAGAAAAGGAGTTTCAACTGTGAGAACATAAATTATTAAAAATCACTTTATTTTTGGTGCTATTGCAGTAAGATTAAAAATGAGGGTTTTTTTCTTTAATATCCCATATATGAGCACTTTTTAAGAAAGTTACTAAATCATGGCTTTCCATACTAACCACTCTTGTGATACATAGTTATCTGTCCCCTTGAAAGGCCCTGAGCTTTGGATTTCTCTCGCTGCTCCGAACACCTGGGATAGACTGGCCAGAGTGTATGCAGCCAGCAGAGTCCTGTCTTGTTGGTCACTAGGACCCCAGGAGGCACAGCTGCTCCTGGACAGCAGCACAAGGCCTCAGGGAAAAGCAAACCTGACTAATCCCCAGATCCCATAAGACTGTCCTCTCCCAAGGATTCAGTCCCACAGCAACGGAACCTCTCTCAGGCCCAGCCGTCAAGGGCAAAGGAACCGGCAACAAGGCAATGAGCCAGAGTCCTCCGTGTGGCCTACGTGGGACCTGGAAGTGGGAGAAGATCCCCAACAAAGTGCCTCAGAGCCAACCCAGTCCTCCAAGGAGCCCAGGAAGAGGATGGAGCCCAGAAGGCTCTAGGCCCCGGCAGGGCAGACAAAACTAGCGCTGGGCTTTTGGTTCCACTCGTCCCCCCTCATTCTCTTTCCAAGAGTTGATCTGGACATTCTTAAAATGCAAGTATGCATGAGTTATGTTACAGTAAAAATAATTAATCAGAAATTTGAGCTGGGGAGGTGGTTCAGTAGAATAAGCACTTGCCTGGCAAGCTCAAGGGTCTGAGTTCAATCCCTGGTTCTGAAAAAAAAAAACTATAAAAAAAAAAAAAAATAGGGAGATGGCTCAGTAGAATAAGTGCTTCCCTGGCAAGCACAAGGGCCTGAGTTCAATCCCAGGTTCCACCTAAAAAAAAAAAAAGAATCCTCAGAAATTTGTATCTGCACTAGCTGATGAAGAGGTGGGACCCAGATTCCTTGGGGCCTGTGGGCCAAGATAGGCAGTCACAATCAAGGGGCCAAGCCCCAAGAGAAAGGTGAGCTCCAGAAGCAGCACTAAGTCCCATCCCAGCCAGCTCTGCTCAAGAAACTTTCTCCACTCCACGCAAAACCCTCACCACCAGGCTTCACAGATGCACGTCCAGGTGCTGTAGGACATGCAGTGGCGAGAAGACAGCCTCAGCCCTTGCCCTTTTGGAAGACAGACAAGACAGCAGGATGTGGTAAGGACCAGGGCAAAGATGCAAGCAGGTTGCCATGGGAGGAGAACAGAGAGGCTACGAGAAGGAAGCAGGTGTGGATGAGGTCTGAGCTGAACCGAAGTGAGAAGGCTCTCCGGGGCCAACAGGCGGGAGCTGGCATTGCAAGGGTGGGGGGAAGGACCAGGCAGATTCAAGCAGCAACAAAACACAGTGAGCAAGACAGAAGCTCCTGGGTCAGGGGGTACACAGGGAGGAGAAAGAAAGGCTGTCGGTCTGGAAAGGAAGAGGATCCCTGAGCCAGCTGCCACCAAGGGCTCTGGGTACAAGGGAGGAGGCAGCTACCATCTCTTCAGGGTCTAGGCATGCTCAGTCCATCTGTTCCTGTACCATGGGTAAGGGTGGCCAGGCTGCAGGGGCTTCCTCGGAGGGTGTGGCCAGGTGCCACCTGTGTGAGCTCAGTGAAGGCCATCATGGTGTCCAGCTGTGATGCCCACCCAAGAGCTCCATCCCCACAGGGCACTGAGTGAGGTCTGTACTCGTAACTCAGGCGAGGACCATTTCTACGCAGTCTTGAGCCCACCACACAGGGGAAGATGTGGCCATAGCTGGGTCTTCAGGGACCATCCCTTGGGCAACCTCAGGTGTGCTGATCACAAGAGACTCAAGTGCAGGAAGCTTCTCAGGCGCTGGCTCCAGGCAGATGGAATAGCCCTGCCACAGGGGCTGCGCTGGGAAGGCCATTTGCACTATATTTCAGTGAAATGTGAGAGTGGCAGCTGCCTGGTAGTGTGGAGGTGAGAGTCCAGGTAAGGCCAGGTGCTGGGGCTAGCTTGTGCCTGAACATCAAAGTGGCTGTGTCACAGGATGAAGCACACCACTGTGGCCTCACTGGTGCTGGAGCTGTGCGAGCAGAGGTGGAGGTGGGGGAGGCTGCAGGCCCTGCCCCTTCGCTTGCAGCTCCCAACCCTGGCTGGGAGACAGGCGGCTCCGGGCACTGCTCCAGGCTTCCTCCAGGAGTTGGCAGCCAAGTGGCTCCCTCTCCTTGCCTCCCGCAGCCCGGTCCAGCTTGTGCTCCACCCTCTGGCTCTCTCGGTTTGGGAGCAGCCTCGGCTCTGGATGACGGTGCCCCAGCCAGGGGTCACTCACGCCACAGGAACGGTGACAGGCACCATGGCTCGCCCAGCCCTTCGTGTTCCTTGGCTCCAGGAGCTGGGCTAAAAGGAGGAGGCTGAGGTGGGCAGATCTGACCCAGGGGGCGGTGGTCTGAGCGCAAGCAGTGAATACACAGGAGCAGCAGGGGAACACAGGCACACCTGCCCCCACCACATAGTGTGGCCATAGGACAGTCCCCAGGCCGTCCTGAGCCCGGCTGCCACACGACTCATCGTCCCCACCGCTGCAGTGGCAGGGATTAATGCCACAGGCAGCTGCGATCAGGCGGGTGGTGACACCCGGCAGCTGGAGCCACTGTAACTACTGGTCCCTCCCCACACTCCAGCCACGGCAGGCGGCTCCTGGCAGGGGCTGTGCCCAGGCTGAACAACTAACCGTGGAACATCTCTGTGTTCAGGCCCCCCACATTCCCGGGCACACACACACACACACACACACACACACAACCCAGCACCACAGCGCACACCAGGCTCCAGGGCAGCCCTTCCTGCTGCATGCCTCACAGGAGGCCCAAAATAAATGACTAGCATCCTTCCAACACAAAACCTCAGACAGGACGACCTCCGGGCCACACACACCCACCCGCTCCTGAGCCCCAAGGGCTATGAATGGAGCTGAGGCCCCACAACAAGGACAGGATGGTGAGGACAGTGGCAGAGCCAGGGCTTGGAGAGCCCAGCAGGTACCCACCCTGCTCACCACCGGCCTTGGGCCAGCATCAGGTGCTCCCCGAGGACCACAGGCCACCCAGGCAGCCCCTCCCTTGCTCACAGCCACACCACCCTCCAGGGAGGCCTAGGTTCCTTGCCTACAGGGTCACCAGTGGCTGTGGCAATCAGGGCAAGACCCTGATTGCTGTGCTCTGCCCAGGGCTGGGGAAGCCAGTACACCCCCAGCTGCGCTCAGGGAGGCCCAATCACACGGGCTCATGATACGAGCACGCCAGGTGCAGCAGTGCTCATCAGCAACCACGGCATTCAGGAGGCTGAGGCGGGGTGGTGACCGAGCATTCAAAGCCAGCTGGGGCCACGGAGTGAACTCAAGGCCAATATGGGCTTCATGGAAAAGACACTGCCTTGGGGCCGGGGAGATGGCTCAGTGGAATCAGCACTTCCCTGGCAAGTGCAAGGCTCTGAGTTCAATCCCCGGTTCCACCAAAAAAAGAAAAGACATTGTCTCAAATTTAAAGAAAAAAATGCCAAATTGAAGGTTGAGGAGACCACACGGGCAGAACAGTGCCAAGCGGCTGGGCTCCTGGAGCACTCGAGGCCAACAAGAGCACGACAGCCTCTGCAGAGGGGACCCTCGTGTGGCAGCCTCAGGGCGGGCCCACCAGGCCCACCCGGTCCTTTGCTGCCCCCTGAGGGTGGGGTCTGTGCACCCCCCAGAGGACACGCCCCACCCAGATACTCAGGCAGCCCTGCACACCCCAGTAGCCTGCACCGAGAACTCCAACATGAGACACAGCAGGTACCGGCTGTACCTTCCCAGAACTGCCAATTCTCCTCAGGATAATTATTTATTATTCATAGTCATCAGCATCTTCATTAATTATTCATATGATCCTTAATTATTATCCTTAACAATAAGAGCAGTAAATAGCAGAAAAGTCCTTGAGGTGCCTAAGGCCCAGGGCCGGGTGCCTCCGGGCAGTTAGACCAGCTAATGCCCCCAGGGCAGTGGGGGACCACAGACCCCTGTCCACCGCCGGCCCTGCCCCTGCCCCTCCCAGGGGAGCCCAAGGGACTGCAGAAAGAGATGGTCCCAAAGGCAGGGAGGAGCTGCTCCTTCACCGTCTCCCCTCCATGGCCAGGGCCTCCTGGGCAGGGCCTCCGAGGGGAGCATCCCAGGCAGTGCGAGGAACCCCTGTGAGCCACGTGTCCACACTACGCAGCCTCACTAACTGCCCGGGTCTGAGCCGTGTCTGTGCAGGGGCTGGGTGGTGAGGGCCCCCAGCTGGCCAGGCAGGGAAAGGCGTCGAGTGGGGCCATCTTGGGGGAGCTCCGGGGCTCCAGGGGGAAGCTCCTCCAACGCCGTGAGCTGGGAAACCTGCAAAGGCAGAACAGAGTGTGTGAGCAAGCAGGAAGGCCCAGGAGGAGGAGAAAGGCTTAGTTGAAGAGAATCCAGGCCACAGAAGGCAGGGACAAAAGGCAGAGAAGAGAGTCGGGTGGCGCAGCAGGCTCTGGGAGGCCAAAGAGTAGGTCCTCAGCAGACAGAGCAGGACAGGGACCACGCGTGGGAGGCAATGTGGCTGATAGCAGACAAATGCACTCTCAGGGCCCGAGCGACAGCTTCGAGCAGCAAGGGGAAGGCACCTGACTGGGGGGTGGGGGTGGGGGGGGCTTGGCTCTCGGCCAGAAAGACTCAAGGCTGAGCCTCTTTCATCTCTGGCAACCTGAAAGCTGGATCCAACCCTAACCTGTAGTCAAGAGTCTGCACTGGGACAGAAGCAGGGACAGAGAGACAAGGCTCCTTCCTGAGATTCTAGCAGACTCCAGGACCTAGGGTCGGAGGCAGGCTGGCGGCCAGGCTCCTGAAGGCCAGGGAGAGTGCCTGGGCCGCGGGAGGGGTTTGTGGGTGCTGACGCAGTGCTGGCGAGATCCCTGCGGGGGAGGCTGTGAAGGGAGACTGGCACATTTGCTGACGTGGGCCCTGGTGTCTGCAAACAGGAGCAGGCAGCATATGGGAGGGGGAGCCGTGCCAGGGGAAGGGGGTGCACATGGTGCAGATCCCAGGCTGCCTCTGGGAGCCTACATGGCCCCTTCTCCACCCTCAGGAACTGAGCAGGGAGCCTGAGAGCACAAGGTCTGCGCAGGAGAAAACAAAGGGCACCTGGTGTACACACACACACACACACACACACACACCTTGCAGGCCCAAGACTACTGTTCCCTGGGCTTGGCCCCAGCACAACTGCCAGCAGCTTTCAGAACTGTAATCCAGTGAAAGCAGGGGGCTGAGGAGGGCAGAGTGCGACCAGCATGGAGGCCAGGGCCACACACACACACCCCCCGTCCCAGGCTCAGGCAGCTCCTTCGGGACCTTCCAGTGATGCCAGGGGAGCCCAAGCTGCTTCACTGCTGCATTCCAGGCCCCCGTGTTCCCCCTTGTCCCTTGCTCCCTGGTAACAGTGAGGCAGGCAGTGAGAGGGTGACAGGAGCCTGGGGCAGCCAGGATAGCAGATAGGGTTGGGGGCAAGGTAAACAGAACAAGTGGGGTAGGAAAGGCAGGCCTGAAGGGCCAGGTACCACGGGGAGGGGCTCAGAACTCACCTGAGAAAGCGAGTCCAGGGTGAGGGTGGGGATGGGGCTGGTGGGCAGCAAGGGAGAACTGGAGGTGGGGCCGGGCCCTGGGGTGGTCACAGCACTGTAGGCGGGCGGGACCAGTGTCATTTGTCTCTGTAGCAGCTGCAGGACAGTGGCCAGGTCTGCACTCAGCCGGGTCTCCAGCCTGAGGCAAGAAGGAGGGAGGGCAAGCTTGCATCCCACAGGGAAGAGAATGTTCAGGGAAAAGGAGACTCCGGGAGCTGACTCTGGGCATCCTGGGGTGGGGTAGGAAGCTGGCCAGCCCTGGGCTCCCTCTGCACCTCGGGTGTAGGTGGCACTGGCAGCCTGGAGCGCAAGAGCGGATCACAGACTGGACAAGACTCAGCAAAATTCCCTTTATCCCCGGACACCGGCAGGGCAGCAAAGAGCCGCTGTGCACACCAACAAAGGTGAGCAACCGTGCCACGGCCTGCCACCCCCCGGGTCACATTCCCTACCTGTTGAGCTGCCGCTGCAGGGCGTCTAGCCTGCTCTCCACGTCACCCCGGGGCCGCCGGCCGGGGCTGGACAGAGGGATGTTGAGAAGGCTGGGGGCAGGGGCGGGGCATCGAGGCAGCTCCTGGTACTGGCGGCCCCGACTGTCCCCCCAAAAGCTGAAAATGTTGGACACCCCAGAGAAAGCGCCTGCAGCAGGGGGAGCAGGGGTGAGGCTGGGGAGAAAAGCCATGGCCCCACACACCCCACGGCCCGGCCCCGCCCCTACCAGACAGTGGGTTGCATGTGTCACTCTTGTCACCGTCTTCCATCAGGGGCTCTGCACCCTGCAACTCCCCTGGCGGCCTCGGGCTGGAGAAGGGAACCAGGCGCAGGGGGCTGGAGCTGCGGCCTTGGCCCTCATCCTCGCTGCTCTCTGGGCTGGAGGGGCCGCTGGATGGGCTATCTCCCCACGGCGTTCCCGGCCGGCCCCAGCCACTGGGCCCTGCACCTGCCCGGCCTGGCCCCAAGGCCACTACCTCACCAGGGTGGTCAGGATCTGGGGAAAAAAGAGATGACGTCTCAGTGGGGAGGGCCCAGGGGCCAGGCTGGGGATGCCCTGAGAAGCTCTCTCTGCTACTGACCAACAGAGAACTCCAGAACTCTGGGGCACCCGTGGTGTCACTGAAGGGTAGGTCTGGCTGAGAGCCCTGCAGCTGGCCCTTCCCCTCCATTGTTCTGCCTCTGCCCCCCCCCAACAGCTCAAGGCTCAAGACCCCAGTCTTGTGAGGACCAAATAGCCCCCCCACCTGCCCTGGAACTGAAAAGAGGGCTTCTTGGAGGAGTCATGAGCTCAAGGGGACCACAAAGGCTGCCTTGCTGTCTGGCTGGACAGCTGGAGTGAGGAGTGGGCATCATGGAGGGGACAGCAAGGCCAGGGGCCGGGCCCACCCGGGCCCACCCTCCCCTCCCCGCCCACCCCTCGCCCACCTCACCCTTCTCGGTGCGCCTGCGAAAGGACAGCTTGCGCTTGCGCTGCCGGTTGAAGCCACCCTCTAACTCAGTGCTGCCAGGAGAACCCGGAATCATATTGGTCTGGAACCAAGAGCAGTGTCAGGGCCCACTGGAGCCCTCAGCCTTGAGGCCCCATTAACACTCTGAGAAACCCTGCCCCTTCCCCACCTCCCTGGTCTCTGCCCCTGGACCAGGGCTGAAGTAGGGCTTTCACAGCCTAGTACGGCTGTCACCTGACCTGACAGACAGGAAAACCGAGGCAGAGAAACAGCACCGTAAAGGTCACACAGTGAGGGGCAGCCTCACAACTCAAAGAGGAGCAGGTAGCTCTCTTAGAGGCAGAAGCCAACTCCTGAGGTGCCACTCACATCTCGAAGGTTGAAGGTGATCTCTAGGCTGGACCAGAAGTGGTCTGAGAACTCCGGGTACATGTCCAGCACCTCCAGGAGGTCATCCCGATGGATCTTGTGCAGGTCACAGTAGGTAAGGGCCCGCACATCCCCATTGGATTTGCCAGGCCGTGCATACAGGTTCAGAGGCTCTCCAAAGATGTCATTCTTCCCTGGCGGCCACAGAGAATACAGAGACCTCAGCCCCTGGGGCCAGTACCACAGGCCCCGGCAGGCAGCTGCCACAAAGCCTGCAGTGCCTGAGGGAGGAGCCAGGCAGACTGAATCCCCCAGCAAGTGGGCCCCAGGCAGAAGGATCACAGGGGTGCCCCCACTCTGCTGGTGGCCCTGAATCCCTCGGGCTGTAATCCCACTGTTAAGTCCTAGCCCCATGTCCCAAACTCTCTAGTACCCAACAACTGCACCCTGAGGAGCATACTCTTCAAACTACAGATGAGCACATAGCCGTGCAGCAGGGCCAGCACTCACATAACTGGGAAAAAATAAGCTAGGAGAGCTCGTCTCAGCACAAAACGAAGGAGAACAGAATGGACCATGTGCTCCGCTCTGTGGCCAGACTGGACTTAGCTGCTTGTGGGGCAGGTGTGTGTGTTTATGCTGAACTGAGAAATAAAAACATGAGAGGGAGGGGATGGGGAGAAGTTGTAATAAAAATGAAGATGTGTTATGCATAGGTACTAACTCCCCATGATGAATACAATCATGAGCTGCAAATGTGGAACTAAGAAAAATGATTTTTTTTTTTTTTTTTTTTTTTTTTTTTTTTTTTTTTTTTTTTTTTTGTCTTTTTGAGACAGGGTCTCACTATGCAGTTCAGGCTGGCCTTAAGCTCACTTTGTAGCTCAGGCTGGTCTCGAACTCACAACAATCCTCCTGCCTCAGCCTCCCGAGTGCTGGGATTACAGGCATGCACCACCATGCCCGGCTGATTTTTTTTTTTTTTTTTAAATCTAGAATGTTCTACCACGAGCCACGGCCAAAATCGCTTTGATGCATCCGTCCCTATGGCATGTGGGGTGAAGTAAAAGGCAAGGCCAAGAAACCCCTAGTGTGCAGACTCAGGTGCCCTGGTGTGCCAGGGCAGAATGGAAGGAAACAGGGGAAGCAGGGGAGAGGAGCCTGGCATAGTGATACTGCCCTGGGCTGCAGGGAGCCAGCTGGGCCTAGCAAAATCTACGCACAGCCGCCAGGCAGGCATTGGCCCTCGACCACACACCCAGAACATCTATATGCAGTTCTATGTTAAGGAAGCAAGAAGCATCTGCCTGTGGGGAGACCACGAAGCTCCCTGAAAATCAGAGGAACCCAAAAACTCCCAGAATTCTGGCCTGCGTACCTTGGGGGGGCTTCTCTCTGCTGCCCCCTCTGGTAGGCGTGGAGGAGTTAAAGGAACCCAAAACTTCGATAGCGGCCCCAGCCCCAGAGGGCTGAGGCCTCTCTAGGCTACAGCAGTCATTTCCCAGCCTCTAGCCACCCGCAGCCCATACCCAAGATGGCCACGACGACATCGCCCCGCAGAATCTCAATGGAGCCCCGCGAGATGAAGTAGAGGGCGGTGAGCAGGTCCCCGGCATGCACCAGCGTGTCCCCTGGCGGTGCGTGCGTGGTCTTGAACTTCATGGCCAGGGCTCGGAGGCAGCCCTTGGTGGCCCCGCGGAAGGGCTTACAGTGCTGCAGTAGCGAGCGGTTCAGGTGCAGGCAGATGTCGGCCTGCAGGCACTCAGGAAAGCCCTTCAGCACCTGAGGGAGCGTGGACGGCTCAGGAGGAGACACCCCACACCGATGTAGCACACCTCTGTCGCAGGGCAGCCTCCTCCCCAGGGCCCCGGAGGCCTGGGACATCCCAGAGCGCCTTAGGAAGCGACCGGGTTCCCACTCCAGCTACACCAGGGCTGGCTGGCACCCTCGGTCCCTAGACCTCCACGTTCTCAGGGTAAGTGCACAACCGCAGGACCCATTCCTCCCTCTGGCTGTAGTAGGAGTCAGTGCGGTGAACGGCCTGGCACAGGACCTGCCCCAAGGCAAAGCTCTCCCAGGAAAAGGACCTTGGGCTTTGGTTTCCTGGTGGGCAAACCGAGGCCCACGCTCCCCGGGGTCCTCCTCAGCACAGCCACAACCCTCTGACGCCCCTTCCAGTGCCTCACCGCATTCATGTCAATGCCATTGGTGTAGGACCAGGCGTGCTGGAAGTACTCCTCCAGGCGCTGGCGCAGCGGGTTGGGGATCTGGTGGAAGCGGATGAACTCCCGCACGCGGAGCATCTGCGTGTGGTAGCGGGCTGTGCCCGAGTACAGCCGCTGGATGATGGCCGACACGTTGCCGAAGATGCTGGCGTACATGAGGGCTGGAGGGCGTGGGCGAGTGGAGCGTCAGCATCCGCAGGGACCCCGCCCGCCCACGGGGACCCTCCACTCAGGCCCTGCACCAGGTCCGGTCACGTCTCAGTTCTGAGAGTGGATACACACATACACACACTCAAACCCACGCCAGCCTGTGGCCTTCTCCTGCCCTGGTGTCCCAGCCTCCAAACCGTGTCATGCTGGTGCGCCCCGGAGTCTACATGGGGAGAGGAGGGGCGGGGCTCTAGCTGGCTCTCTCGGCCCCACCCAGCTTGCCCCCACTACTCCCAAGCACCACCCCCAGGGTGCACTCACAGCCAATGAGCATGACGCAGATGGAGAAGATCTTCTCGGAGTTGGTGTTGGGGGAGACGTTGCCGAAGCCCACGCTGGTCAGGCTGCTGAAGGTGAAGTAGAGCGCCGTGACGTACTTGTCCTTGATGGACGGCCCGCCCAGGCCGCTGCTGTTGTAGGGCTTGCCGATCTGGTCGCCCAGGTTGTGCAGCCAGCCGATGCGCGAGTTCATGTCCGGCTGCTCCATGTTGCCGATGGCGTACCAGATGCAGGCCAGCCAGTGCGCAATGAGCGCAAAGGTGCACATGAGCAGGAAGAGCACGGCCGCGCCGTACTCCGAGTAGCGGTCCAGCTTCCGGGCCACGCGCACCAGCCGCAGCAGCCGCGCGGTCTTCAGCAGCCCGATGAGCTGGGGGCCAAGCAGGGACAGTCAGGGAGCAGGCAGATGAGGGGTGGGGGACCCTGAAGCCTTGGAGAAGGTACTGGAGGGAAGCCCCCCAGGACTCCCGCCCCGAACGTCTTCCTACTAAGGAAAGCCACCTCACATGAAGCACCTCCAAGATGCGCCCCGCGCGCCGCCTAAATCTCTACGCCAGCTTTAAGACGACATGGGCACAGCCCCCCTCCCCCATGAGGATGAAGACAAAGGGACCCAGCTGGGCTCGGTGGCACATGCCTGCAATCCCAGAACGTGGGAGGCTGAGGCTAGAGGATGCGGTGAGTTCAGTGCTAGCCTAAACCACATAGTGAGTTCAAGGCCAGCCTGAACTACCTAGTGAGACCCTCTCAAAAACATAAAACAGGGCCCCAAAGGGTGCAACAGTACCCCAATATGCTTCTAAGGAACTCCTGTGTAAATTAGAAAACAATGGTCCCTTTGAATATAAAAATTACAAAAAGGCACCGCAATTCCCTAAAACTGTAGCACCCCACACGGAGTATGGATTTACTGAGGTGCTGTGCAGCTCAGTCACCTTCTCCCTCCTCTGCCCTCCTTGCCCCACTACCTCCCCCAAACTCCCCCTCCATCCACACCCTCCTGGCCTCTCCTCCCCTTCCCCCACCCCCCACCCCCGCTCCGCCTCCCAACCAACCCCACCTCCTCAGAGCCAGAGCCAAAGATCAGCAAGTCAAAGGGGATGGCGGCCACCATGTCGATGAGAAACCAGCCCTTGAAGTAGTGGACGGCGATGCGGCCAGGGTGGCTGACCACCTCCTCGTTGGCATTGACATAGGTGGTACGGAAGTTGATTAGGATGTCCACGATGAACATGATGTCCACAATAAGGTCCACCACGGCCAGTGGCTGGCAGGCATAGCCGCAGTCCGGGCCCTGAGAGCCCTCTTCGGTCTCCTTCAGCAGGAAGGCGGCTGAGTAGGGCGTGAAGACGGCCGTGTAGATGACCAGCAGCAGGATAAGCCAGTCCCACACAGCCTTGAAGGGGCTGTAGTGCAGGATGGTCCAGCGGTGGATGCGCGGGGCTTGCAGCTTGTACTCGGGGAGCACATCAGCGCCCAAGGACAGGACCTAGGCGTGTGAGGAACGAGCAGGTGAAGGATGGAGACAGACGTGGGACCTCGAGGGTAGGGCCAAGGAGAGTAAGGGGAAGCCAGAAGGTTTCCATCAGAATGTTCACCCTCAACCAAGCACCAGAGCTACTGACCATCCCCACAGCTGGGCACTAGAGCTCCCAGAATGCCACTTAGCAGAGCCCTCTCCACTGCTGGCCCCACACAGTTCTGATAGCTCCCAGATGTTCAAAATCAGTCTCCCTGCAGTGAATCCTGGTATCACAACCAACTAGCAATTCAGACCAGACCCTCAGACTGTAACAGGCACCATGCCACCTTCCCACACCCCAAAACCTCCACACTTACACAAAGTTCATTCCAGAAAGATATTCAAGGACCACAGATCTGAAGCTGGGCAATGGCCCCAGGAGCCAGAACCCTTGCACACAAAATGGTCACTGAATTTCCCAGCCATGCCCTTCATGCCACCAACCCAAGACAACAGCCACAGAATCTTAGACCTCTCCTTTGGGGGACAGGGAGCAAGACACTACCACCTCCTGCCTCCTGCCGAAGGCAGCCTCCCACACATTTAAAGGGACACAGAGGACACAGCTCAGCACAGAAGCCACCATGATGGGACACGCACAGGATGCCGTGAGGATGGCACACAGCCTCCCAGACCAGGTGACAACAGCCATAACACACCTTCTCCCAAACCAAACCAGGGAGAATTAGGCCAACTCTCTTCACTGTCCTTGAAGTCTGTGTGTGCTCCTGTTCGCCTGCCTTTGCACACAGAGCCCTCTCTCAACCCAAAAGCCCCTTCCTAAAGCCCCCCACCCTGGGGCCTGTGTCCCCTGGGCAGCAGGAGCCAAGGACTTCTCCAGACCCCAGAAGCACTGATCCCAGGAATGGGCACCCTCAGGCCACAGGGCTAGGAGTCCCAGGGACTCCAGTGTATATTCAGGCAGAGTTCCCCAGGCCCTGTACAGGTGGGGCTATTTGGAGAGCACCTCCTCTTGGGAAACAACTGGGAGCTAACATGAATCATGGTTAGGAGTTTGGGGTACTTCTCCCTGGAGAAGGGAGAAGCAGTTTGGCCCGGGCGCAGACAAGGACCCTGTGGACAGCCTCCAGCCTGAACCATTTTCCAGTAAGTCAGAGAGCAAGTGTGCTGGTACAGTGGCCTTTCAGGGGTCAAGCAGGAATTGAAAATGGAACTGGCCAGGACCCCAGAGACAAAGATCGGAAGGTGGTAGCTGTCCTGGGATAGGACTCCTCTCTGTGTCTGAGGCATGAGGCCCTGGGGGCTTGGCCGGACAGCACCAGGCCCTCTTCCGAGTCTGTCTGAGCACCATGGACTACTGGGATACCGGTGAATCCACCAACTTCGCCTGCCCAAGGACCAGCTTTGGGCCAGTCCAGAACCCAGCTGATGCATTAGCCTGCAGAATTCCAATCTGACCCTAGGTCCTGTCCTGTGGGTGAAAAGAACCCTAACTACACCTGTGCCCCTGGAAGGAGCCTGTGAGCCCAGGCAGAGGGAATCAGGGCAGATGGGTAGGGTGGCGGGGGGAAACTCTCAGACTCACCTCAAGCCCCCTTCTAGGCTCTAAGAAAGGAGAGCCACTTGGGAAAGAGAGGTGGCTGGAGTGGAGGTCACCTGCCTGGGTGACTCACTACCTGTCAAGTGCCCTCTGGCCCCACTTCCCCAGATTTCCCGAATGGAGGCCAAGCTTCCTCTGCCCAGGTTAGGGTCCACCCCCAGCACAGAGGGAGGAGGCCAGGGCCTCGGTGCCAGGCCTGGCTGTTGCCCCCCAACCTCTTGGTGTCTCTGCCACCCAAGGGCTCTTCACCTCCATCTCCTACCATCCTAGGGGCACCTATCTACTTCTCATCACCCCTCTCCTCCCTTTGCATGTCAAAGCCACAGGAGCAAGTGAGAAAACCCCCCCTCCCCAAGGGAGGCACTAGAAACCCAGGTCCTGCAGGCCAGGGAGACAGCCAGCAGAGGCAGACCCCAGGGCTCCCTAAACCACCCTGCTTCCTGGAAACCCTCTCTCCACCATGGAGCCAGAGCCCTCTGGGCCACAGGCCTTCTCTCATGCCCCCGCCCCAAAGGAGGGGGAAGGGCCAGGGTGTCACCTACCTCCTGGGCCACCAGGCTGGAGATGCGAACTGCCCGCCTCACTCGGCCTTTCTGGGTCCTGGGCCGCAGGGCCCCTACCCCTCTCACCTTCCCTGCTGGGGCCGCCATGGAAGGCTTGGTTGCCCCCAGCCTGCTCGCCTTGGGGCCTGAGGCCCTGGCCAGCACCTGACTGGAGCTCCAGCAGCACTCCCAGCCTGGGCTGCGCCCCCAGAGCTGGCCGAATGGCAGCTGGGGCCGCTGCTGGCATGAAGCCAGGGTGGCAGGAGCCAAGCCCCAAGGCTGGGGTCACCTGGGCAGTGCAAGTGGGCTGTAACCTGCCAGACTGGCCCTGTCCATGGCCCCCTGGCGTGGGCCCGGCTGCCGGGGCACTGTGCTCTGCTCTCCTGCCGCCAGCCCAGCACTTGCGGTGGGAACCGAGGTAGCTCCTCCAGCCTGCCCCTCCTCCTCCCAGGTCCCCACCCCACCACACTGGGCTCCGCCGCCCCGCCCGTGCCCGCCCCTACACCCGGTGCCCAGCCGGCCCCCTCCGGCCCCCTCCCCCGCGGCCCGCTCCGGGCTCCTGCTGCAGCCGCTCCCGCAGCCCATGCCCCTCCCCCTCCGCCGGCAGCCCGGCCTGTCACGGCAGATTAATGGTCTCCCCGACACCCCCGCCCTGCCAGACCAGTGCCGAGCCAGCCAGAGTCAGACAGAGACACCCAGAGATGGAGAGACGCCCGATGACTGGCAGGGCACCGCACACAGACACATAGAGACGCACACACACGACCCACAACACGCAGGCACGCACAGTCATCGGAGGAGCAAGGCGCATACCAGGGGCCAGGATGGGAACAGAGACCCAGGCACCAGCCAGGAAAGGCATAGGCTGCCAGATAAGGGCCTGGGGTGAGGGGGACGATGCCCTGGAGTCAAGGCCGAGAGGATAGAGGGCTGGCAGGGAGCCAGAGACAGCAGGACCAAGGCCAGGATGATGGCCAAGGAGGCAGGACCAGGGCTGCTCCCTCATGTGGGCCAGCTGGGCAGCCGCTATGCCCAAGGCCGGGGGGGGGGCAACTGGGGACAGGGTCCTCTGCTGTTCCAGTCAGGGATCCCACTCTGACCCTCCATTTGCCTCCTTGCCAGGGTATAAAGAAGGGGCTGGGCTGGCCTGGGCCACCCTGCTGCCAGGAAGAGACCACAAGAAGGCTGGTTGATAGTTGTTGAAGCCCTGAAGCAGGTGGGTTTCTCTGGCTGGTGATTCAGGGACCCGGACTCTCCCACCCCACCTCCCTTGGAAAGGAAATGCCTCTCTGCTGTGGGACAAGGCAGCACCTCCAGGTCACCTCCTGGTGCCAGCTGCCACCTCCTGTACCTTGGCCTGGCAGAATCAGGACCCTCTTGACCTTGATCCCTGCAGCCCTTTCCACTTGGAAGCTCAGGCTGTTGGCCTCTCCCACCTGTCCCAAATCTCCTGTGTCTCCAAACTAGGTGCCTTGGCTCACCCTGTCTGCTCCAGCCTATCGCCCCATCGTCCCGTCCCTGTCTGCCTGTCCCAGGGCCACCTCCCCTCCAGAATCTCTCTCTCTAGGGCTCATGTCCCCATCCTCACCAATGGCTCCTCACTGACCAGGCTCCCCTACCCCACACCCTGCTCCCCATCCTTGTCCTGGAAGTTCCCCCCAGGGAAGGAGGAGCCAGACAACAGGGCACCTACCTGGGTGACCTTCTCAGTGACATTGTGAGTCCGCTCCTTTATCTTGGGTGCTATGATCTCCCGGTCACTAGTGGGCGAGGCCAAGAAGGGGTCGCCCTTGAGGTCCACAAAGTTGAGGGTGATTTGGGGGATCTTGCTAATGGCGCGGTAGCGCACGAGGTCCGAGTCTGAGGTGGAGTTTAGCAGGCCACTGCGCAGGGGGTGCATGGCCCCTGGGGTGGAGAGGCAAAGCCAGGTCAGGAGCGCTGGCCAGGGCTAGAGGACAGTCAGGCATTCAACACGAAGACCAGCGTGCAGCCTGGGCCCTCCCTGGCTGTAGAGTCTGACTCAAGAGACTCGCCACAAGCACTGGCGAAATAGCTCATCAGACTAACCACCTGCTTTGGCAAGCACAGGGACCAGGGTTCGATCCCCAGTCCCACATGCCATGCAGACCCCACCTCCTGGGGCGTACTGAGCCAGTGAATAAGTCTGGGAGTTGGTGGCGCACACCTGTAATCCCAGAGCTGGGGAGGCTAAAAACAGGAGGATCACTGCAAGTCCAAGCTTCGTAGCGAGACCCTATACTAAATACATAAATGAAAAAAAGGAGAGAAAGAGAGAGACCTGCCACAGCCGGCTCCCTCCTCATCTTACAGAAGCAAGGCATGAGCCACCAAGAGATGCAATAAGAGCCTGCTAAGTGGGCAATGCCACTTCCAGAGGCCAGGCAATGCCAGGAGCCCCTGTGGCTTCTCCTGCCCTTCCCAGCACCCACAGCTGTCCCCACCCCAGGACATCCTGGGACAGCCAGCTCCATGCAGCAGTAAGGCCTCTGCAAGTGGAAGAATGTAATGGGATGAATGGACGTTTAATAGAGTAAAAGGCCACTTAATGAGATTAAATAAGTGCTTAATAGGATTTCCATCTCCCAGGCTCCCAGGTCCCCAGGACATGGGCAGAGGGTGGAGGCCTGAAGAGGCCAGGGCAAGGCAGATGGCCAGGCATGTGCGCTCACCTGTGCTGGCGTGGCGCGGGGGCGGAGGCAGTGCCCCTGCACGCATGGCCTCGATGTCGTCAGCCGAGGAGGCGCGGCGAACGCTGGCACAGCTCTCCCGGGAGCGCGTCCGAGCCAAGCTACAGCTGGAGCCCGAGGCGTCAGGGTTGAGGCTGTGGGCCCTGGGCGAGGTGTGTGGAGGGCCTGGCACGCTAACAGGTGGTGAGCCTGGGGCCACCAGAGCCCGACGCTCCTCTGCTGGCCCCGCCACATGGTTGTCCAGGGCCGACACTTCATCCAAGGCCAGCGACTCACTGCTGGGTGCTGCAGGCGTCAGGTCCACATCGACCACCACAGCCCCCGGGGCGCTAGCGCTGCCTGTGCCCCCTGGCCGCACCGATGAGGACTCCCTGGCAGTGAAGGCCAGCAGCGCGGGAAGCTTCAGCCGGAAGGTCTTGGCGCGGCCTACGGGAGGAGAGAGCCCAGCGGCAGAGGTTCCACAAGCCGCGGAGGGGGAGCCAGGACGGGAGGTCTGGTCCTAAGGGACCGCACCAGGAAGCCCAGCCCCATGCACAGAACTTGATTCCCATAGACCAGCCAACCTTACTGAAGCCTGATTCTAATCAACTCCCACTTCCAGCCCCACTTCGAGATCACTAAGTCTTCCGCGGTTGTCATAACAGTGCCAGTAGGACCATCAGCACCTTTTTAAACAACTTTGTTTGTTGTTGGAAACAGGGTCTCATTATGGAGTTCAGGCTGCCCTTCAACTCATTATGTAGCCCAGACTGGCCTCAAACTTGCAGCAATCCTCCTGCCTCAGCCTCCCAAGCACTGAGATTGCAGGCATGTGCCGCCACACCCAACCCATCATCTCCTTTTTAGACAGGAAGAAACTTGAGCCTAGATCCCTTGGTGAGCTGCCGGGAGCACACACTCAGGGCTGGCCCTGCACTGGAGAAGGATTGATGAGCCTGGCTCAGTCCCATTCCCCAGGAACTGAGAGCCAGCACCCATAAGGCCAGTGTCATTAACATTGGCAGGGAGTTTGAGAAACCAAGGCATGAACAGTTTGGTCCTGGATAAATTAAAGCAAAGAGGCCATGGGGGGGGGGGTACCTCCAGTTCTGCACCAGCAAAGGCCACTCAGGGAACTTGGCTGGGCCAGGATCTGGGGCAAGAGCTCCGCAGAGGGGGGATCTGAGAGTGCAGAAGGCAGCCTCCAGTGGCCAGGGCCATCTGGCTGTTCAAGTGAGGACAGAGGACAGAGCAGACTCCCCGCCCCAAGGATTCCTGACTCTGGGCCCTGCGCCTCCATCTGTCTGCCTCCTTACCGGGCGCCAGCCAGCTGGTGGGGGGACCCCGGTGGTTGGTGTCTCGAGCCGGGGACCCCACCATGTCCTTCTCCATCACCACCTCGAAGTTGAGGATGAACATGATGACAGCTCCATCCTCGTTCTTCACGGGCACCACATCCACCAGACATAGGAAGCAGCTCCCTGCAGAGAGCGGAGGGTGCAGCCACGGTGACACCGGTGTCCCGCAGGCTGCCAAGCTGTCCAGGATGGACTTCCAAGCCCAACAGGGTCCAGCCACACCCGCCTGCCCAGAGCCCCCCGCCAGGCTACATACTTGCCAGCCCAAGTCTAGGCTCTCACTCTGCTCCACTGTCTCTGGCCTTCTGCTCGGCCTGCCCCACTCCTCCAGCCCTCTTCCCCTAAGTGCTTTCCTCTAACTGGTTGCGATCCCTTCTCTTCATGTTTTCACCTATTTCCCAGTCCTTGTCCAAAGCAGTATAGCCCCGTGTTCAAGCCCACAGCTATCATCTCAGCACTCGGGAGGCTGAGGCAGAAGAACTCCCATGAGTCCAAGCCCAGTCTGAATTACAAAGGGAAACTCAGTCTCTAAAACCCCACGGGCTCTGTGGGCCCTGAATTTCTAGCCTCTGCTGCTTACTGGCATGTGCACGGTCTCAAGCTGATTAACACCCTGTGCCTCATTTTCCTTACCTACAAAATAGTAATGAAGGTAACTTCCCAGGTACTACAAAAATTAAGTAAGGGGCCGCGTGTAAGTGCCTGGTGCAAGGCCTCCGCCATAGTGCTGCGGACGCCCGGCCACTGCTATCTGTCTCCGCCTCTGTCCTCCGAAGATTGGTTCCCAGGCATGGGTCGGTGGAAGCAAGGCAAGTACAGAGTTGGAAGTGAGGGTTTCGAAAGCTTACAGCACCTTGCTTTGCCACACCAGCCAAGCGTGCGAGCTTGGGTCTCACAGAAGTGCTGCTCTGTGAAGTGGCAGAACCGAAAAAAACTGGTCCTTTACCAAGGCCCTGCTTCTAGACCTTTCGTCTGTGTCTCCATGGCTTCCTCCCTCTCCCTGATTTATGTTCCCCACTCCAGTCTCCCCCTGTCCCCCAGAGCCTCCTACCAAGCCAGGTCAGCTCACTGGTTCCCCTCGGTTCCCTGTCAAGGGCGCCCATCCCCAGGCTGACTGCTAAAAGAAGGTCCAGCTCTGAGCCCTGCCTCTAGGAAGTTGCCCTTGGTGAATCAGGAGGACACAGTGACACCCTGCTCCTGCTCCAGGGGACCCAGGCATGTTCCTCCTCTCCCATCTTTGGAGATCTTCTCTCTTCTCCCTCTCCTCTTGCTCTTCCTTCTCCCCAGGGCCTTGCACCTGCAATAATGGGAGCCGGCCATAATGGGGACCCACAGGTGTGTGGTCCCATGCAGTCCCTTCCACTCACCTCTCTCCCCTCTGCACCTCGTCACCCCAGCCCTGACACAGACTGTGGGGGTGGAGACTGGGTATTTGAATCAGGGCAGATTCAAATAAGACAAGAGGTGGTGGTACCTGATACCCACCAGCTGGGAGTTGGGGGGCAATGTTGCAGGCCAGAGGGGACACACAACCTGGCTCCCTGGAGATGCTAGCCACATAGATGGACAATACAGTGCAATAAGGTCCAGAAACCAGTTTCACAGGTGACACCAAGGTGAGCCGGAGACGGAAGGCCCCACATCCGGCCACTCACTACACCCCAGGCCCTCTCGGCTCTGCCTGGGGACTTGGGCTCAGGGGCTCTGCCTAGGTCTCCCTCCAACAGCCGCGCTTGTCCCCTGACCTCTGGCCTCTGACACACAGCTGTGGTGCTGGACCCAGCTGGAGCCCGTTTGGCACCCAGACAGCCGCCTGGAGTTTATGCCCTAATATGGTCATGGCCGGCAGCGGCCTGAGCAGAGACCGTCCTCCTCTGGACTAAGGAGAGGCTGGACACCCGGGAAGCTCAGCTCCAGAGGGCCCAGAAGGGTGCTCCGCCCGTTGGGTCTGGAGGCAGGCAGACCCCAACCCTTCTGGGTGGCTGGGAGACTCTATCCCTAAGGCAGGGCCCCAGAAATTCTGACTTTCAGTCAGTGGTGCTCTCTGCCAACTACGCAGCAAAAGAAGCCAGCTCTGCATTCTGAAGCCCACCCCGACAAGGACCCTAGCACCTCAGACTGCGACCCCAGGACCCTCACATCCAAAAAAAAAACCACCTCTCAGTGAAGAAAATCCAGGATAAGACCCTCTCACAGCACAGCTCTCTCCCACACTCTGAAACACATTCATTAAGATACCACAGCCCCCCTCCCTTTGTTGACATTCAAGAAATGTTTCCTTTTATATAATCCTGTCAAAGACCTGGTTATTCTAAAACTGTGACCCTCCCCGGCCCTGGCTAATGGTTGAGGCAGAGAGAAAATAGGAGGAAGACTGCTGGGAGGAAAGAAAGTGGGGTCCCGGCGGCACTGACTCCCACTGTCTGGCAGGTTCGGCTTGCAAGTGGCCACACCACCTATGTCAGCTTTTCTGCCACACCTGCCAGATGGACCCCTCCCCACCACTGACCAGGAGCACTAGAAGTGGGGGCTCCTAGGGGCAGAGGAAAGTCAGGTAGGCCAGAGGCAGGGCCCAGGAGCAAGCAGCAGCCAAGGGTGTCCTGGGTGTGCAACTGCTCGGCAGAGGCGAAAGGCTGCGAAGTGGCCAAGCCACCGATGGCCCAGGGTGCCTGTGCACCCCGATCCCGCCTCACCCAGGCCCCAGTCCCTCACCTGCACCCCTCCCCTCCCACCCATGGCCCAGCTCACCCAGGGCAGCTCAGAGGAGGCCTTGGAAAGGGCCAGATAGCAGGGAGACAGGGGAGGCTGCAGTTCCACTGAGAGCCACTCTGCGGCAGGCACGGCCCACACTCCTAGGCAACGGGAAGCTGGGGAAGGAGGGGTAGCCAGGACAGCTGCAAAGGGTCAGCTGGACTGGGATTCCCCTTTCTGGGTGGGAAGGGGGCGGAGGCTGTGAAATCAGGTGGTCTTTGTGCACTCTTATGACTCTGGAGGTCCCGAGCCAGTCACTCACCCTCCCAGCACACTCATCCGGGAGATCCAGTAATCACACTCACCCCACACCATGGGGGCTGCCAGGCATGGTGGCCCACACCTCCAATACCAGCACTCTGGAGGCTGAGGCAGGAGGATTGTTGCAAGTGGGAGCCCAGCCTGGGCTACAAAGTGAGTTCAAGGCCAGGCTGAACTGCAGGAGAGAAATGATATGGTAGCAGAGGGAAGCCTGTCTCGAGGAAGGGCTCCACGAACCAGAGAAGGAGAGGAGGACACTGCGGGTGGCTCCCTGGGCCAGCCCAGCTATGTGGCCGATGCCAAAGCACATCCTGCCACCCTCTTCCCCTTTGCCCAGCCAGGCTCGAAAGACCCAGCTTGGGCTGAGGAGCCCTCCCTGCTTGGCTTTATGGAGATGGAGACCCAGAAAGGGAGGCAGGGATGGACTGGCAGCCACATGCCAGCAAGCGGGTGCCGTCTCCCAGCAGCTTCCAAGGTCATGAGGCTCAGTGCAGGTCACTAAGTAGGCAAAGGCCGGTTGGAGGGGCACCGCAGGAGAAGCAGGCCCGACTACATCCGAGCACTCCGAGCACAGCAAGCACAGCAGGCACAGCTCCTCTGGACCCCGCGGAAGGTCGATGTCCAGAACACAACACCTGGCTGGCTTTCACAGGGTGTCCACTCGCACTTGGGGAAGTGTCCCTGCCTGGTGTGCCTGCCCAGCACCCTAAAGGTCAGGGGTTCCACCAGCACCACGTCGGGAACAGCTACCCCTGGCCAGGTCTCAGAAGGAGCTGCGTGTGGCTTGGACAGCACCCAGAGGAGGCAGAGGAGGGCCTAAATGTCCTTGGCAGGCTCCTGGGGTTGGCATCACAGCTGTCCCACCTACGAATCAGGTTGGCTCCAGGTTCCCTCACCACCCAAGGAACTCATGGGGTGAAAGGTGGCCCACAAGACAGCCCCCTACCAGCCAGTTCAGTACACAGGACAAGACAGGGAAAGAGAAAATAATCCAGACGGCTAAGGAGCCTCAGGAAGCTGAGCCAACTCTGCCCAGCCATCAGGAGGCCTGGGCTTTGCCTTCTCCACTTTGCCACGTGGCCATTGGCAGATCACCCACCCCTCTGAGCTTACACTGTGGGTAGAGCGGGGACAAGTGATTTCTGTGCCGGGTATACCAGATGAGGTGACAGATGGCCTTACGGAAGCATCCAGAGCCATTACTAGGCAGTGTGGTGGGTCCCTGCAGGGAAGGTGACCTCGAGCATCTCGTCCTGGTCACCTCCCTGCCTCCCTCTGAGAAGGAGAAGGTGTCCCTAGAACAGGCCCAAAGTCATGCTGAGGGCAGGAGGCTGGGGCCACAGTCGGCCCTGTCCACCCCCGGGCAGAAGCTGTCTCCAGAGCCGCAGCCCAGGGCTGTGCAGTGTCAGGTTATATTTAGCCTGGTGGCGGCGACAGGAAGATGCAGCGGGAGCCGCTCCTGGCCAGGGGCCACCGTGTCACTAACACCACTCTCATGGGCAGCAGGGGCTAAGGGAAGGCAAGAGACATTGCAGGCCCAGGAG